>WSXT02001370.1:0-15110 GCA_011762715.2 Neuroterus valhalla
TGATGATGGAGAGGTTATGTTCATGCTTTATGTATTGTTTATTTAGGAGTAATAAAGTTGTTCATAGTTCTTAATAAGGATGCGCTGATACTAAGTAACAATGTATGTCAATATTTTACGAAATTGTCTTTTCTTCCTGGGTTATGGAAACAGTGAATTTCGATAGGCAGGCAAGAGGTGATTATTCATTAAACGAGACGTTTTTTGCACGAGCAGAGCGAGAAACAAAAGTCTCATGAGCTCAAAATCACCTCTCACACACGTATCGAAAAGTAATATATGGAACAGCACAAGAGCTAAAAAAATCATGTGAATGTTGTGATTTCGAGGTTAGAGTAGCCTAACGCTTGAAAGAGCACAATGCAATCGTAAGATTCTGTCAAAAGTTATTGTGTTCTAAAACTGGAACTGCTGCGCACTTTTCAAAGACAGAGAACCTCAAAAAGAATACTTTTTTTGCTTAGGGCTTTTCAAAACCAGAATATTGAATGAAATCTGATGAAGTCGAGTTCTGAATATAACCAATGTTTCCTAATGAAAATGAGCATGTGAAAATTGTATTCAATTTATATCAACTATCTATTGCAACATTCAGAACAAAAAACTTACTCCATTTTGTTCCAGACAGCACTGGGCATGCTGCATGTTCAGTAAAAATATCTCCGTCTCCGTTGCGTTTCAGGTTGTACCAGAATGCTGCGCTGCCTTTTTCAGGCCGTATGGTGAAGTTCAACGCAGTAAAAGCTGTATTACCTCCCTTCGCGACATTATTCATCTGAAAAGTGATTTCCAGGTCACACTGAATACTTCTTCACATACCCACTAGACTATATAGCTATGGAGAATAAAACTTCGAAAAGAAACTTTTGGGAGAAGTTGTTTAGCAAAGAGCCAAACGTTACCCACGAGCGGGATAAGAGTCGCAGGATCGTATAGAGAAGGTAACCAAGTTATGAGATAAACTGGAAAGAAAACCCATAAAAACAAAAAGATTTCAGCCGTCCATAGAGATACATGTTCATGCACATTAAAAATGAGTAAGACGATGCGTTGCAGATAAAAAATAGCAGCATGAAAGAACACAACAGCAAGCGTATTCAGAAGGTGAACCAAGCCGAGGAAACTCTCTAACAATTCTTTCGGAAAAGAACTAGGGAGCTGACCGCAACCTCTTAGGAGACCAACAGCCCAATCAGATGAAGGAGAGGCTCTGGCTGATTTGATGACTTACATAGAAGAGAACCGTGGCTATACGATTTCTAATGCCAGTTTCTTTTATATATTGAACCAAGTTGAGATCCTCTTTCTGGAAAGTTACGAACTTATTATTGTATCAATCAACTATTTTACTAAACAAGATTAGTTTATTCACAGCATACTTACTGGTAAATAATCATAATGAGGTTCATAAAACCCTCCTATGCCGTACCAAGCAATTTGCAGTGGCTCTGCTGATTCGACTGACAAGCTTGTCATATGCTCCACTCGTCTATTCAGAATCTTTACGTGTTTACTGTCCTTATCATATAACCAGGCGTTTTCGGCTATTCTTCTTATGGAAAATTGCGATACACTAATTTTAGAACCTTGCGTTTTTGCAATCTGTAACTGCAGGAAAAAATCTTATTCCCAAAAAGTGGCTTGAAAATAAAAGCTTTCTGCAGTGCAGATATCGTACGTAATTCCATACTTGATGAATTCTTAATATCATGAATTATGCACTACATATTTTCCACAGATAATTTCCATCCTCCAAAGACTTGGAATCAGAGAAGATATAAAAGTTCAACGGACCTTGGGTTTTGACAGTCTTTTGAGAGCCTCTATTTCATTATCATATATTACATTGTGTAAGACAACAATTCTAGGATCTAGGTAGGCTTCTTCTTCTTTGAAAGGTGCTATTTTCAGGAAAGGAATGCCACCATCAACGTAACGGCATTTCAAATTTTTTTGAAGTTCCGTGGGTAAAAGACCTTCTCCACTGCAGAGCTTTTCATATTTTGTTCCAGCAAACTTAAATTTCAGAAGATAATAAACATAAGTCATTACGTTTAGACAAAAAAAATGCAAATTATTGACGATGACTAGTCTGCAAGAAGATTAAGGTTTTCTATAGTATTTCGGAAATCAAGGTTTATTCCTGAATCAAAACTGATGTGTATATTCTAATATATAAAGCCTAATTTTGATGAGTGTATGAGCCTATAAATTGAATACCAAATCACGACAAGAACTTGAGCTCTGCGGTACTTCAAGCCCCCTTGTTAACGTGGACATCATTTCATTTATCAAATAATAGTACCCTATTTATGAACGTATGAACCAATGGAATGAAGGTTTTAGAGATGGAAGGGGTGACGTGCAATTTTGTGAGAATACGATTATCCATGAGGGGAGAGAGTTTTTGAGGGACTAGAAGAAGAGCAGAGTTTAAGCGGTCATGAATGGTATGATAACATGGTTTGGAGAAGGAAAATACACGTATGTGAGTAAGGTGGAGGCATCGGTGATAGACTATGCGGTAATGAATATGCAAGGTTGAGAGGAAAAGGAGTGATTGGCAGTAGAAGAGTTGATATAATCAGAAGATTAGCCATAAACATTGTGGATAGGACAGTTAGGAGATGTAAGTTCCGAAGGGGAGTCGGTGAAAGGGATCTAATGGAGAAAAAAGATTGTGTGCAAAAGGAAGTGTGTAAAAAAAGGAGTGAGGAATGGTTCAAACGTGGTGGTATAGGAATGTGTAAAGATGAGGAGTAAGCTTGAAAGGAAGTACAATAAGCGAAGTGAGGGAACCGTGAAAAGAGGGGAGTACGTAGAGATGAGGAAGGAGTTTAGGTTGATGTGCAGAAGAATGAAGCAAGGAAGGGAGGAAGACATGGAAAAGAAATAAAGTAGCGTCAAGACAGACGGCGACGAGTGGAAGATAATAAAAAGTTTCTGAAAGCATAGGGAGAGGATGAGTGAGGAAATAGGAAGTAATGAGTGAAGGGAGTTCTTCGGAGAAGCATTTCAGGGCTCAGACCGACGGAAGAGGGATGAGATGAGTTGAAGAGCGAGAGGAAGGAAGGATCGGAGGCAAATGATGAAAGGAGATAGATGCATGGCTATCTGGTACATCAGAGGTTAGAGAAGAGTCGAAAGGGGTAGCAGGGAAAGTATAAAGGTGTAAGGGAATTTCATTCGAGAGGAAAGAGGAGCTGATAGGGTGGGCGGGAATATTACAGCGGGATTACACTGATAAATACGGCATGTAAAGTATACGCGATGGTATTCCCCCGGACCCAGAGTTTTCTCAGGGGCCCGTCGAAAAGACTGTCAATATGTATCATTGCAGTTTTTCTCTCTTTGTCTGAATATTCAAAACAATGATTCCAATATAAGGAGCCGTCAAGCCCCCCCCCCCCCTGGGCCTGGATTTTCTCTCTACGGCCCTGGTATTGGTGAAGAGGCTACGAAATCATCTTGAGGCGAAGGTATATTTATGAAGACGCAGGCGCGATTCAGAGCAGGTGGGAGCAAAATCGAGAATATTCATATTTAGCAGGACTTGGTAGATAGAGAAAAAGCGAATGAGGAGCTGAGAATCTATACGTTTTCTAAAGCTTTCAAGGAAGAATCCTCATAAGGGGATAGAAAGAGGTTGTGGGAGTTAATGGGAAAGGGTAAAGTGGGGAGATGTTTGATCGGGTGATTGAGGATAGGGTGTGAGGGGGGTGTTTCGAGGCAGGGGTGTACCTGGGCTTTCTGCTCTGAAGAAATGGAAAAGTAAGTGGTCATATATAAAGGAGGAAGCTGGAAGGGCAAATGTTGTGATGAGGCAGGTGTGGGAATTGAGAAAGGAGTTGTTTGCGGATGACTTTGAAGGGATGATGAAGCTCTTCTGCTCGCTTGTGATGAGTGTGCTACTATGAGGATTTGGGATGTGGTGGTTAGAGGAAACTTAGGAGCATTTTTTTCAAATACGATACTCGTAGTTACCAACGGAACTCTAGGTGATATGTTTATCTTACCGAAAAACAGTTACTAAACATTGTCTGCGGGAATTTTTTTCAGCTATCGTGAGTCTTTATTGATTTCTCAACATTTATTTGCGGTGTGTCATTTCCTTTTCATCATGAATCAGGATTCAGAAATAAGTCTGACATGTTGAATATGGAGAGAAAAAGGGTCTCTGAGTAATATTTTGGAAAGAGAAAATAAAAAAATGACTCATCTCTTTGTACTTATCAAGGTAAAATAGTTAGAACTTATGAAAGCAAGCACTTTCCTCAAAATCCCTTTTTCATCATCGTAATCGAGCTATACTATATCCAACTTTTGCTTTATCGCATCATCACAAATACTCTTAGAGTATTTCCATCGAGTTTACTTTGAAACATATCTGCAAAAAGTGCGCGTGCTACACATGTGCATAAGTGAATCTGATTGATCTGATCACATCAATCACTTTCAGCACTTTCAAATTGTCAACAATGCTAATGAAATATATCTTACTCGACGTAAATGAATGAGATCACCTTCAGCAGCGCCCTCCTCCATCTCCTTTTCTGCATTAAGTGAACTTTTATGATCTGCAGAACTATGAGCTTGAGTCACCTCTTCTGCGAATATAAATGAACAAGGTTTGGAAAAATAAAAATTAGTTGGATTCAATGCGAGTTCAAATATCTACGGGTGATGTTACTTAGGATTCGGGTCGATTCATACACTCAAAATCATCCCAGAACGCAACACGCGGGTTCAATTCGGAAGCTCACATGCAACTTCAGAACATAAAACGCTTTAAAAATGTTATGTCGAACCAACTTTCCGCTATTTTGCTTTATTTAGAAGAATAACCTTTTTCGAAAGTAGCATCGAGTGATTTTCGCCAATTTTTTTTTAGTGTCTGGATTTGCTGGTTTTGGGTGCACCCGCCAGGCCAACCTTACCCATCACAAATCGAACTGAGTCAGCTTTTTATGCTCCTGTGATGCCCGGATTTACTGAACAGGCAATGTAGGCACACAACCAGGGCGGCAGGAACTGGGAGCTGGCGAATTCTGGCGGAAACTTTTAAAACTTTTTTTTTCCAAGAAAAACTTGAACTCAAGTTCCGAAATAAAGTTAAGGAAAAAACTAACGTTTTAATTGCCTGTAACGTTAATACTCTAACACTTGATCTGCAGATTTCTCCATTGAAGGAATAAAGTTAGGGGAGGGGGGAGGGATTCCTGCAACTACCCAGGATGCCAAATTTCTAAATTCGAGCCTGGTTTCTGCATTATATGCACCTCTATGGTTCTAAATCAATAGGACTATATATATATAAATATATATATAATAACACAAACAGATATTACTTATTGGTTGCTCCTGTTCCTCTAGATCACCTTTGATGTCTCTGTAAGAAAGAAACATATTTTCATGAGCAACCAGGATCAATATAACATTCAAATATATTTTTTGATCGCACATTAAATCACGGAACACGAAGCGACGTGTCGAATAAGGATCGCATAAGGGAAATTTGGGCCGGCTTGTGACGTCGCTTCAGTGCACGAAACCCTGAAAACTCGGACCAGCAAGAAAGTTCAAATTCAAAATATCCTCAACCTTCTGCTAATCAACGATTCATTCATCGCTGATTTAGGGTAATTTATCTGAATACTGCCATAATCTGACGTTAGCCTTGCTTGATTTGAACGGTTTCCAATTCCTTTTATAAACACTACCGATACCAAAGAAAAAAAAATTACCGGTACCGAGAATTTCTATTAAACGCCTTTTTCACCCGAAGGAAGAAAACAAATCGTAGAATCCTATCAAACAAAAATCTGCCCGCTGCGCGGGCACATTCTCGTCGCGCGCTTCGCTCGCAAGTTTGAGCGCGTCTACGGCGCGCGTCTTTCGCATCTCGAGCTTCACGCTCGATGATAAACTGACCTCGCGCTCCGCGCTCGGTTACACATTTTGAAACTAAACAGCGAAATGTCGACTACTTTAATTGGATGATTTTGGATTCTCTTTTTTTAAAGCTTTTCTGGCTTTAACGAATACATTCTCATCTCGTGTCTCGTGCTGCGCACTCGATCGAAATTCGTCTGAAACGGTGTTCATGTTTTATTTTATTTTATATGATTTAAGCAAAAACCATGCGTCCAATCGGAAAAATTTTAACAAATTTACAGATCTTTTCCGGGAACGTATGTCCAACTATTTTTTCCTAAGCTTGTCACAATCGTGCAAAAGTTCATTTTTTTCTTTTTTTATATAGGTTTTTATATATGAAGCAAAAACTACATGTTCTATCAAAAAGTAAATTTTACAAAATTCGTATATCTTTTTTTGGTGCACAATTTTTTTCATTTATATTCTCCCGTACCTTGCATAGTTTGACCAAAAAATGAAACTTTCTATTTTTCATCACTTTTTTTGCGACCAAAATTTGGTCTTTCGATTCATTGAAAAAATTCAAAAAGTTGTGAAAGCTATCTTATAGGGCTTCCAAAACTTAATATTGTTTCTTCCATACCTTTTTTTCATATCTTCTTTTGTTTAGCTGAAAATTGTCGTTTTTTTATATTTTAGAATTCTGAAAATGCCACAACTCTGACAATTCTGTTTTTATAAAAAAAAGATCATGAGGAAAAATTGTTTCACTTTTTACTTACAACAAGAAACCGTACTTGTCTTTTTGGTCCCTTAAAATGGGTGCCAAAGCACGATCGAATATGATCATTCTTCCGAAAGTTATCGAGTTTACAGATTATTACATTCTCATCATTATTACATTCTCATCAGAGAAGGTCAAGTTCGTTAGCCAGCCATTTTGGATCAAAAATGAAAGAGGAGCAGCATTTAAAAAATTTTTGAGACCATTTTTTTCAAGGCTTGATAATTGTAAGTACAGCTTCCTGTAGTGAGTAATAAGTGGAACAATTTATCCATTTGATGTTTTTTGATGAGAACGAAATTTTCAGAGTTATGGCATTTTCAAAATTCGAAAATATAAACAAAAAAGAGAATTTTTAGCTGAACAACGGAAGATATGAAAAGAAGGATAGAAGAAAAAATGTTTCTTTTTGGAAGCCCTACAAGATTCATTCCACAAATTTTGGAATTTTCTCAAAAAATCCAAAATTCCAATTTTGATCGCACAAAAAATAATGAAAAATATTCTGTGAACTCGATAAGTTTTGAAAAAAGATGATATTCGATCGTGCTTTGGCACCCGTTTTGAGGCACCAAAAATACAAGTCGGGTTCGTCGAACAGCTGTTTTCGATCAAAAATGAAAGAGGGGGAGCATTTTGAAAAAAATTTTGGACTTTTTTTCCAAGACTCAAAAATTTCAAGTACGGTTTTATTATATTAGGTGAAAATTGAAATGGTTTATCGTTATGATTTTTGTTGATAAAAACAAAATTGTCAGAGTTGTGGCATTTTCAGAATTCCAAAATATAACCGAAAATGAGAATTTTTAGCCAAAAGAGGAGAGATATGAAAAAAAGTTTCGAGAAAAAGATGTTTCTTTTTGGGAGCTCTCCAGGATGATCCATACAACTTATCGAGTTTTCTCAAAAATTCGAAAATTCAAATTTTGGTCGCACGAAGAATAATGGAAAATAGAAAAATTCATTTTGGGGTCAAACTACGTGAGGTACGGGAAAATATGAATGAACTAAGATTGTGCACCAAGAAAAGATCTACAAATTAGGTAAAGTTGAATTTTGATAGGACAAGTAGTTTTTGCTTCATTCATAAAAAAGCATATAAAAAATGAAAAAAAATGAACTTTTGGACAATTTATTGACACAAGATCAGGAAAAATCAAGTGGGCGCAAGTTCTGTACCAAGAAAATATCTTTATATGTGTTATCAACTTCTTTAACAGAATATGTATTTTTCAATTCAATCAGGAGAAATATCTATAAAAAAGAAATAATAAAATTTTTGAAAATGACTAATGGTAACACGAAATATTGATAAAGAAAAGTTGTTCACTCAAGAAAAACCTGTATATTTGTTACAATTTTTCCCATTGGACCCGTAGTTTTTTTTCAATCGTAAAAAATAAAATCAAAAATTGAAAAATTGAATTTCTTGAAAAACTACACTACAAGTAAAGAAAATTAGGCAACAAAACTTCTCCACCGTTTTGAACAAACTTTGGTCGAGTGCGCAGCACGCGAAACGCGATGAGAATGTATTCGTTAAAGCCCGAGAAGCTTTAACAAAAGAGAATTCACACTCAACAATTTAAAGTAGTCGACATTTCACTTTCGAGTTTTACAAGTTTCTTATACAACTCTAGGGAGGTACAAAGGCCGAGCGCGTAGCGTGAGGTAAAGTCATAACCGAGCGCGGAGCGCGAGGTGAGATTACCATCGAGCGCGAAGCGCGAGATCCGAAAGACGCGCGCCATAGGCGCGATCAAACTTGAGAGCGAAGCGAGCCGCGCGCGGGGCGCGCAATGAGAATGTGCCCGCGCAGCGGGCAGATTTTCTTTCATTATTTTTTGTGCCATCATTGTTGGAATTTTCGATTTTTTGGGAAAATTCAAAAAGTTGTATTCACGATCTTGTAGGGCTCCCAAGAAGAAACATTTTTTCTTTCTGACTTTCTTTTCAATCTTGTGTTATTTGGCTGAAAATTCACATTTTCTTTTATATTTCTGAATTTTGAAGATACCATAACTCTGACAATTTCGTTTTCATCGAAAAAAATGATAAGAATGAATTGTTTCACTTTTTACGTGCTACAAGAAATTTTACTTACAATTTTTGAGTTTCGGAAAAAAAAGTCCAAAAAAATTTTCAAAATGCTCCACCTCTTTGATTTTTCATCCAAAATATTTGGCTAACAAACTTGACCTTCAGTTTCTGACACTGAAAGAGTGTATCTAAGGCCAATAAAATCGGTTATTTTTTCCGAAAGTTATCGTGCTAACAGGCAGACCTACAGACATACATACATACATACATACAGACAGAGATACACATTCGTAAAAACCTGTTTTTCAGGTTCAGGGAGTCTCAAAACGTGGACGTTTGACAAAAACTGGGGGGTCAAATTTTACACAAATCTAATACCTTCTCTGATGAGAATGTAATGATCATAATAACGCACTTATAAGAATAAGAAATTGCCTTTTTCCGGCCAAGCAATGTATTGAGGAGAAATAATAATAAACAGAATCATTTACCACAAAAGGTTCTACACAATTTGTTTGAATTATTCTCCAATAAGAAAGTATATTTTCCATTTTGATCGTGATAAAGCTTTTTAAACAGTGAGTATTGCCGTTTGACAGCCAAGCCATGCAAGATGAGAATCTCAATGGCGAGTATTGTCATGAGAATGTGTTCCTTAAGGTAGATAAAGCCTTAAGTAAATTAATTAGAAGCTTTTATCAATTCAAAATTAAAATAAATTTAATAATATTCTAAAAAAAAAAGGTTTCTATCAGTTATGAAGTATTCGCAACTCGGTATACTGTATATTCGAACTGGGTGGATAAACCTCTTGCAAATGAATGAAAACGGCCAAATCAATAAACGGATCAAATGAATGATCATTGAAACATTCTCAAAGCAACAAAAGATTGTTTATTGTCTGATTGATGCTGTTTTATTGGGATCTTGTTGCGTTTTAGTCTTATTGTATTATCTTATTTCTGATGAAATTCGATCGTCTAAACGCTTGGTTGTATGAATGAAATGTCATTAGTAAGGCTTGAAGTTTTTCTGGCATGCAAGAAGTGTGAAATTAGATGCGGTAAAATTTTCTTGATCGATTCCCAGGATGTATAACGAGAAAATCGGAATTCGGTTACATACCTTTTGTGTTGCACATTAGTCGAACCCTCAAGATCATCATTCACTGAGTCGATTTCGGCATTTTTGATACAAACAAGAGAAATCACAATAGCACTGATAAGTAGACATGATGTAGTCATTTTGCTAGCCCCGTCAGAACAGGGAAGAAAGAAAATTCGTTACGATATGTGTTTTTTAGGTATACTGAACGTTATCTGTACAATGCACAGGCCTCCGACGTACCGCTTCTTATAGTTCCCAAACACGCAACTTCAGTGAAGATTGTTTTTTTTTTGGAAACAAGATCATAAATTTGGTATGTTTCCGAATCACTTCTATTACGGAGTAATCTAATTGGGCCATTATAAATACAGAAATTAAAAGGTAACGTGGTACCATGCCAACGCGACAGTTTCCTGGCTCTTTCGAATTCATTTTGTTTGTATACTAAGGTAATCAGATGAGAATGTACTTGCAGCGGTGTAGCAGTAGTGGGGGACCAGTCTGGTCATAGTGCCATGCGAATCGTTCTCAGATTATTTTACATATGAGTTTATAATAAACGTTAGAAATCACAATCTTTTTTCTACAACAATGAAAGAGGTGCAAAATTTAAGCTATTGTTAGAGATCTTGATAAAAATTGTAGTATTTGCACTCTGAAGTGTTGAAAGAAAAACCCCTTTTTTTAAACTATCAAAACTTTGGTGATTGTAATGCTATTGAGGCCTTTTTTCCAAAGAGTTATTGGCAATGAGATGCGATTTAGGAAAAATATTTTGTGAAAACAAAAATTGCAGAAAATACTTGCATTTCCCAAAAACAAATTTTTAAACTGGATTTTTGAGAAGAAACCACTTTTTTTTTCTTTATAAATTCTCTATACATAACTCACATTGTCTTCTGTAGGCCCTGTGAATTTCAAAACGGGATCACTGTTGGTTTTGAAAAATAATTAAGAACGTACGCTATGACATGCCAATCACAGTACGAAAAGCGCCAAAAAGTCTCTCCATAACCTTCTCTCTATTCTTTTGCAAACCTTATCACTGACTCAGGGTCAAGGGAGACCTACAGTTCCTACAGGGAGACCCACCAAAGGCAACGACCCTCCGTGGCCCGCCGAAGTGGGAATCGAACCCACAAGCAGAAGACATTGTGAGCTATCCAGAAAAAGTTTATGAAAAAAAAACGTGTGTTCTTCTCATATATCCACTTTGAAAATTTTTTCTTGAAAAACCCAAGAAGTTTCTGGAATTTTGTTTTGGGAAAATATTTCTCGGAACGACATCTCATTACAAACGATTTCAAATAAAACACCCTAATAGCATCACAACTGCCGAAATTGTGTGAGTTAAAAAATAAGTTCTCAATTTCGGATATCTCCCAAGTTTCTTGTATTTTTTAAAAACCCTCACAGCGTAAGATATTCAATACTTAAGAGAACAAATAATAAAATTTTCATAAGGATTTTCACCACTCTTTCGCTAGAACTTTGACTTTGTATGCTGCCCTCCAAAATTCAAAAGTCGTATCTGGATCTTAGACGAGTGAGTTTTCACCTGTTACTCTTTGATTCCTAAATATTTTCCGTTCATTCAGTTTATTTATAGTCCCGCTTAACTAGAATATGCACCTAAAAGATACAACATAATTCAGAGAAAATTATTAATATCTCACTTGTGGTTTGTGTTTTTGAACGTGTACTTCATACACCTGACTACAAATTTTCTTTCATAAATCCGAACAGCAAAAAGACCGTTATAATATTCGTCCAAAATTTGTTACCAAGTGACAGGTGATTTTTCCAAAGTGCAGATAGATGTGGTAAAGTGGTGAGGAATGCATTATTTTGCCATAGTGGTCAAGTTTATGTATCACTTTCTATCCTTCTCTTCGTGTTTCGCACTTTTCTCCTGATAATTTCAGCTGAATGAAACATATGCGAATATTATTCTAGCATCAACATTATAAAACTATAAAGCCGAAGTAAGTCCAATTTTAAAGGTACGAAAAAAACGAATAACTCACTTGCAAATAGATAAAAACGGTCAAATCAATAAACAAATAAAAAAAATGATCAACGAAACATTCGCAAAGAAACAAAACATTGTTTAATGTTTAATCGATGCCTACGAAAGAACACATTCTAAATTTCACAAATCAGTGGACAAAAAAGCGCATTGCAAAGAAAATGTTTTTTTTAGTTATCCTAATGAAATTATCATTTAAATTGACATTAAGGTTTACGGGGTTTTCTGCTTTGGTTCTAGAATTAAAATAATTTGTTGAAATATTTGGTTTGACTGATGGACTTTCTGAGGAACTAGTTCTAATGAAGACAAAATCCACTCTCTCACGAAGTTTGTGATTTAGAATGAATAACTATGTGAATTAAGGAAGATACAGATTATTCGCTTGAAACTCTCTTTTATTTTACTGAAGTTGTAATATAATTGTTTCTTTCAAAAAAGCTTTCATTCAGAAACAATTCTAGAATGTTCAGATTTTTTGGATGATGTATGATTAGCCTAATCAAAAGGCCAAATGGCGATGTGCAATGCGTCAGGCATTGCTAAAAATATCACGCTTGTGAAATACTTCTAAACGCATCTCGATCAGAGCAAGAAGAAGGAAAAATTCCGAAACTCATAAATAAGCTTTTTAACTTCTACCGCAATGAGGTATTTAGGAATCGTTGTTCCAGAATATGGAGAAGATAGATTTATTTACACACCTTATCGACTCTCATCTTACTTTATTCACGTTAGAAAAAACCTGTTCAGATTGTATGCACGCCTGACTCATCACGTCTCAAAGTTGAGATTAAACAATCATCATCCCAGTTAATTAAATGGATAGTTACTGCAAACACTACAGGGATCAATCAATATTCTCACGAATTGAGTTCAATCAAACAAACTCGTTATTCCTTTACTATTTCTGACGTAAGTCGAGCGGAAGAATACAGTTTTGAAAACCTTAGATAAGAAAACATGATGATAATTAAAGAAAATGCAGAAAGTCGAACCTTTCCTTGGAATATCTTCAAGTGAGCGGAGCAAAAAATAACAAAATTACTAGCACAAGGTTTACTTTCCAAGCAGAGGTCAAGCAAAAATCACAAGGGGATTTTTTTCTCCAATTCAAAGGCAGATGAATGGAAAGTACTTGCAAATGGATGAAAATGGCTGAATCAAGAGAGTCGTTGAGTTAATGATCAAAAAACCGTTTCCTAGACATTCAATGTTCACAGGAAGAAATATTTATTTTTTTTAAAAACAAGCCGACAAAAATCGCATCCAAGGTTTGGTGCGTCGATCATGATTTATTCTTGAAAACTTTGGTTTGGGTGATAGAAATAAAAAAAAAATTCTAATAGAAAAGAAATCAACTCTCCTCAAAGTTTGTGATTGAGAATTCATAATGCGAAAACTTAAAATAAATTCAGATTATTCGTTCACAACTCTGTATCATTATTCGTGAATTGTAATTTTCAGCATGCTAAACACTGTATAAAAGATCTCGATTTCGTAATATTTTCAATTTGATTGCTATTAAAGCAACAAGGAGGCAATATTGTGAAATTTGTAGATAAACTACAGAACCTTTACCGAGGTGAGGCATTCAGAAATTGTTTGTCCAGAACGTGGAAAAAATATATTTTTTTACACTCCTTATCCACACAGCTGACGCATTACGCCTGGAATCCTAGATGAAAAAATGAACATTCAAAGTTGAATAAATGGTTAGTCACTACAATAACTACAAGAATAAAAAACCGTTATTACAAACTGAATTTAATCAAACAATTTTGTGACTTTGTTAATATTGCTTTAGTGAAATGCTTATATAAAAATTTTGTATAAGTCACGAATTCAACTTCTGATGCAATTCGTAAATTTCTAACATTCCGGACTTTGTCGCAATTTCATCAAAATGTAGTAGAACCGCAAAAATAATTGAAGTAGAAAAATTAATATGTTGCTTGTGTGAATAGACTTTTAGAAAATTGCGCTTGTTACAAAAAAAATTCTGCTTTTCACGAAATTTCTATTTCTTTCCTCTAACTCGTTTTACACGTGGAAGAAGACGAAAATTGTCACAACTTCTTATATGAATCATGAGCCAACAATGATTATTTTCTGAACCATCACTTCTCGGATATATATATAATTCGAGTTTCATGAGTAGCAAGTATTATTTAATGAATATTGTAAATAAGTGCTGCATATACTTATATAAAAAAAAACTAGCATCGATTTGAGGAAATATTGCGGTACAGATATGGGCAGCATGGTATTTTTTCATCCATAACTGCTAATCTCATCTACTTGTAGACTTTCCCTCTTTTTTCTGCTTAGCATGCACCCTTCAGTACCCTTTTTATTCATCTGAACATCATTCTCATCTCTTTGCTTGCATATAGCTTTTTTATTTTCATATTCATCACCTCTTCCTCCTATCAACTAATCCCGTCTTCTTGATATCACTTTACAACCTTACAACCTTATTTACAACCTTATCCTTATAGTTATAACTTGCCTCACTACCCAACGGTACTACTATGAAAAGGTGATCAGACCTCATATAATGCCATAACTTTGGATTTTTTAGCTTCTCTTTTCAGCTCTCTGTCGAAAACCACGTGAAAATTAATGAAGTATAATATTTGCAAAAAATTGACAACAAATAGGATACTAGTGAACATAGTATTCCCATCCGCATCTATCTCCTGTTCCTACAATCGTGTTTCTCCTATTATAGGATTGTACTTTTTTCTATCTTATTCCATCAGTTCTCTTATCTCTTCTCATCTCTTCATATTACCATACCTACTTTTTCTTTTCTTTTCTATTCTTCGTTGTTATGAAACCTCTGCTTAAAGAGAAAACTTCGCATTTCTCTGGAAGAATACTTATAACTTGACAAAAATACAGGGAATGAGTAAAATCTCCATTGATGAATTTAATATGAACATTCAACAGATAATTCCGAACTTCATAAAACTATACATATTTCGTTAATGTTTTCCAATTATTTATGGAAAAAAACCATTCTTGCTACAAATTGTAGAAATAGGATTAAGAAACTATAAATTTGAATTACGCAGTGTCTATTTGTGCAAATTTATTTCTCAAGAAAAATCCAATTTTTCGTCCAAAGTGCAAACTAAAACAAACATTGACTCTTGAGCTTTCACGAATCAAGGTACTACATGTTTTTCTCCTCTATGCTGATTGTGAAATATCAATATCTCAGAAGACCAATCGTAACGCGTGAAATCCAAGCGAGAAGATAAATAT
>WSXT02001381.1:0-15109 GCA_011762715.2 Neuroterus valhalla
TATGAGGTTAACTCAATTTTCATTCTTCCTTAACAATCTGAATAAAAAAATGGCGTCACTAGCTACTCACGTAAGTTCCTGATGAAAGGGAATACATTTTCTCCAGGATTGTCATCAAAACCACGTGGCTCAGACTCGTAACCCCTCTTCTGCTACCTAACCCCTTCCCGCCTTGCCCTTTCTTTCTCTCACAAGGTTTGACTTCCTGCTCTTCCATCCCACACCTCACTTCTTCCAGTTCTGGACACGTTCCACCGCATCTACTCACTCCCGATTCCTTCTCATCACTTTTTCTCACCCCTCTTCTACTCTCTAACCCCTCAGCCCCCTACCCATTACTTCCCCGCACTACTCTTCCACTTCATACTCCTTACTTCATCATCATCCATCCATCCCACACCTCACTTCTCCCAGTTCTCGCCACGCCCCACCACATCCACTCACTTCCCATCCCTCCCCCTCACTTTTTCTCGCCCCTCTTCTACTACCTAACCACTTTCCCCCTCACCCATTCCTCACTCTCACTACTCTTTCACTTCCTACTCTTAACTTCCTCATCACCCATCCATCCCATATCTCACTTCTCCCAGTTCTCGACACACCCCACCACATTCACTCACTTCCAGTCTCTCCTCTTCACTTTTTCTCACTCCTCTTCTACTCCCTAACCCCTTCCCACATCACCGATTACTGATTCTCACTACGTTCCCACTTCCTACTCTTCCATCCCACACCTTTTTTCTCCCAGTTTTCGACACGCCCTACCACAAATACTCACTCCCAATCCCTTCTCCTCACTTTTTCTCACCCCTCCTCTACTCCCTAACCCCTTACCCCCTCACCCATTACTTCCCCGTACTACTCTTTCACTTCCTACTCTCAACTTCCTCATAACCCATCCATCCCACGCCTCACTCTCACAGTTTTCGCTACGACCCACCACATCCACTCAGCTCCAGATTCTCCTCTTCACTTTTTCTCAACTCCTTCTACTCCCTAACCCCTTACCGCCTAACCCATTACTTATACATCTATGTTTCCGCTTCCTACTCTTCCATCCTACACCTCACTTCTCCCACTTCTCTCCTTTCACATCTTTAATCATTCGAGTAGGGTGACGGAATCACCAAGCAAGAAAAATATCGGTAAAGTAGGAATCGGGTAAATATGCATGGCCTTGAGTCATATTATTTTTTTTTATTGAAAACATTTCCCCTTTGTCTATTTCTTGTTTTTGCATAAAAGCTTACTGAATCGGGATAGTAGGTAGGGGCTTGGTTTGAGGATAGAACGGATCTTGTACAAATTTGAGGGTTTGTCAGGAAACTTGAGTTTTATGAATATGTAGGATTAAGAAGCAAAACCAGCAAAAAGTGTGAAGTAAGAATCGAAACGGGAGGGGCAGCTTTTTGAGCTTTTTTTGTGAGTGTTTGTGCGGGTCTAATAGCGCGAAGTGGTGAGAAGTCAGGTGGAAGTCTTGCTCAAGGGATAAGAAGGAGAGAATGTTAGTTGCAAGAAGTCCTATTAGAGGGCCGAAAGAGGTTGTTACCGGGAAATTACTCGTGACGATAATGCGGATGGGAGGGCCTCTTTTGACAACAACAAGAAAGGGTAACTTCAACAAGAGGCGAGGGAGACCAACGAATTTCGAACAACTGAATTGAGCGACTCTGCGCTTGCGTAGCGTGAGTGAGGATAAAAGAAGAGAGAAAAAGATTCCGAGGAAGCAGAGAAGGCGGGGGAATTTAAGAAAAGCAAAATGAGAATGGAAAAACTTGAAAGAGGAAGGGAAGAGAGAAATCCGATAGTAGAAATGATGAAGGAATTAGAGAAGAATATGTATGAAGACTAGATGATTTAAGCAGGAAAGGAAATGAGACGAAAAAAGAGGTTCAAAAGTAACAAAAGAATAAGGAATAGTGGGAAAAAAGAAGAAAAGAAAGTATGGCAAAAACTGTAAAGGGTAGGGAATCAACGGAGAGAACATGAAGAACATAGGAGATAACGGAGATGAGATGACGAATATAAGGTGAACAAATGAAAAAGAGAAGAAGAGGTGGTGTGATCGAGAATGTCGAAGTAAACAGTTGAAGGGGAGAAGATGTGGTAAGGAAAGTGAATAGTGAATAGTGAATAGGGAAAGATAGGACTTGGCATGAGAGAAGAAGAAAATAGATAATAGGGTGAAGTGCTTGCTTGGGAAGAAAGAAAGAAGGGGAGCAGGGTAATGATAGGGCGGGATGGGATATGGATAAATGGATATATGAGGATCCGGGGCGAAGAAAAAAAAGTTTTGAGAGTCCGTCAAACAAGGTGAGGAAGGGAAGAGGACAGAGAACAGCGAATTGAAAGATAAGGGAACGCTCTAGCCTTTGGAAAGAATGGAAGTGGGCAACGGAATGGGCTCTGAGCACTTTCCGGTTACAGCGAAATCGAAAGGAGGTTATAATTACTCTAGACGGAAGAAGGAAGGAGGAAAGGAGAGGAAGGTAAAAATGGTCCGCTAAAGAGGAAAAAATTTTAGAGAATTTGTAGACAAAATTTAGAGAAAAATTTAAAATGCACAGAAGAGGAATGGGTTAAAGGGATAATAGAAAGAGTAAAGGGGGTGATTGAGATGAGGTTAGACGGGAAGGAAGTAGAGAAACTGTGAGAAAAGGGTGGTGCGATGAGGAATGTTAGAAGGGTAGAGAGAAAATGAAGGAGAGTGTAATAGAATGGAGGAAAGCGAAAATTGACAATAAGGAGTAGAGTAGACATGAACGAGAGAATGTGAGAATGGTGAGTGAGAAAAGATTGGAGGAGGAGAAAAGGTATATGAAGGGGTAAAGAAAGGAAGGAAAGGTTTGGGAGGTGATAAACAGGGAAAGGGGGAAAAGGGAGGGAGTTCATGAGGAAATAAAAATGAGTGAGTAGACAGAGGACTTCAAAGAATTGTTAGGAGGGGGAAAAAAGGGGTTAGAGAAGGAGAGAGAAAAGTAATACAGGGAGAAGGGATGATAGGAATTATATAAAGAGGAGGGAAGTAAGCGAAGCAATAGAAAGGCTGAAAAGAAAAGAAGCAAGGAGAAAGGGTGATATGTAAAATAAAGCTCTGAAGTATGGGGGAAGGTGTAAGAGACTAGGTGTGAACCGTCTTTAAAAAAGTTTGGAGAGAGGGAGGATGATACGAAGAAAGTTAGTATTCCACATAAATAGACGATATTCAGGAAAGGAATCGAAACAATGGAAGAAATTCTTTTGGGTAACAAATTCATTCCTCTTTTTATCCCGAAATCGTTAACGCAGTTTGTGGACGGTCTCTCATGAAAATTGAAAAAATTGTCCATTACTTACCAAATCCGTGAGAATCATCACTTATTTTATCGTTATCTCTAAGCTGAATCAATAAATCGATCAAATCGTTCCTTCTTATTTTCTTCGCCTTCCTTTCATCCAAAATTTTTTTGAAAGTTTTACTGAAAAATTGGCTGGATATTTTGTTGAAAAAACGAAAATCAAAAAATGTCGCAAATTGAGGTGCTAGACCAACGCAAGTAAGTTCAACGGCTCTTCTCAAATCATAAGTTCCAAACATCTTCTTTGCAAATTTCCGGAATTCAGCTTTCGGATCTTTTAGACTATTTAATTTAATTCCGAATCCACCAAGGCCAATCATATCTATAGATAATTTGTCAGTCAGGTCTCTTACGTCCACTCTTTTTCCAGAACCTGTTCAAAATTTATTTTTATTTATTTTTCAGATTGCAGTTAACTTTTCAATCAAATTGAATACAATTTTCTGTGATGAGAAGGGCTGAGAAAAGTACGCTGGACCCCTCTGTAGCTCCGTTGGGAGAGCATTCGTCTGGCGAGCGAAAGGTTCTGGGTTCGGATCCCCACGGAATTAAAACGCGGTCTTTTTTTTACAAATTACATATCGTTCCTCAATCTTTATACTCAGAAATTGTCATCTTATCTGAACGGCGTAACATTATTTCAAAGGTTTCATAGGTTAATTAGATTCATTCATTTATTCTTTTATTCCTTCATGAAAATTCCTTGCATGGGAATGCTGAATCATTGATTGAACGTTTTTTCAATTTTTTTATATGGTAATTCTCGTTTATAGGTACATAAAAGATCATGTCTCGATTTGGAAAGGCAACAATGTATCTGATTGAATATTGAACTCGTTTGGGGGAAATCAATTCTCTCTGTTGAAAATTCATCATTTCAATTAGAAAGTCATGTCTTTTGTAGAAAATTGTTCTATTTCAGATGGAAATTTATCCTATCTATTTTATAACATTTTATTGAATTTCTTTGTCGAAAGTTTCCGTTTGTTAGTTCAAGAACTCAACCGCCTCGTGAAACAGTCGTCTTTTCTAGTTTGGAAAATCATTTTCATTGCTGAAATTCAACTGTTCTTGGTTCAACATTAATATTTTTTTCTAATTAAACTGTTCTGTTGAAAATTCGTTCTTTGGGTGAAAAATTTATCTTTTTGATTGGAAATTCATCTATTTTGTTGGAGTTTGGATTATTTCACTGGAAATTCAACACTTTTTGTTAGATATTCATCTTTTTTTTCATAATACTGGACTGTTTGTTTGAAAATACATCTTTTGTTTTTTTGATGACACAATAATTTCCCAGTCATATTTGATGGAAATATCTTTTTTCAAATCTGCTCTTTTCGTAGGAAAATAAACTAGATGATTGGAAATTCATATATATTCGGTTGGATGTTAAATTATTCTTTTGATTGGATTGGAAATTTTATTTTTTTCTTGATTGCAAGTTACTTTTCTTGTTGAAATTTTGAGTTTTCGGTTCGAAAATTCAACCCTCTTATAAAAAAAACTAATTTCGTTTCGAATACTCGATTATGGGGTTGAAAATGCAACTTTTCTTGGTTAAACATAATTGGATCATTCTGAATATTCAACTTTTCTTTTGAAAATTCGTGCTATTGAAAGAAAATAAACCTTGTTGGTTGGAAATTTATTCTTTCTGTTAAAAGTACTATCATTTCTTTTAAATTTTGGTCGTACTGTTGAGAATGATTTCATTTTATTGTAATATTAATTATCTTGTTAAAAATGGAAGTTTATCATAAAAATTCGTCCTTTCGAATTTCAAAATTTTATTTTTCTTGATTGCGAATTATTTTTCTTGTTGAAGTTTTGAGTTGTCGGTCCGAAAATTCAACCCTCTTATAACAAAACTCATTTCGTTTCGAAAAGTTGATTATGGTGTTGAAAATGCAACTTTTCTTGGTTCAACATAATTGAATCATTCTGAATATTCAACTTTTCTGTTGGGAATTCGTGCCATCGCCCAGTGGTTCAAAATTCCAATTTTCCGGTCAAAACCCCTACACATGTAATAATCGTATTGAAAGTTACATATCCGGAAGTTTTTGGGGTCGCTGAATTCCGAAATGATTTTTTTTTGAAAATTCAAAATGGCGGACACAAAATGGCCGTCGACTTGCATACAAAAATAGAGTATGGGATGAAAATCATCTTTTATTTACGTTTTCGGGGTCGCTGAATTCGGGAATGATATTTGTTTTTCAAATTCAAAATGGCGGACACAAAATGGCGGCCAAAATGCATATAAAAAAAGAGGATTGAATGAAAATTAACTTTTATTTACGTTTTCGAGGTAATTCATGGTAATTCATGGTAATTTCACAAGAAAATATGGCAACTTACCATTTTTTAACTTACAATTTTTTAACCTCAAATTATATCCGAAAAATTCCCATAAATGTCCGGAAATTTATGAAAATTTTGGTAATTTATATTATTTTTACAGGTAATTTTTGTAGCTTACCATAAATTGCGTCAAATTATATTCAAAAAATTTCCATGAATTTCCAGAAATTTATGCAAATTTTGGATAATTTATGGTAACTTATGATGAATAACCTGAAATCACATTTCAAAATTTCCATAAATTTCCTGAAATATATGAAAACTTTTGGTAATTTTTACTAGTTTAAAGGAAAGTTATGGTTACTCAAGGTAAATAAACTAAAATTCGATTTGGGAATTTCCATAGGTTTCCGGAAATTTTCGGTAATTCACGGTAATTTGATAAATTTGTATAAAATAATTGCGAATCCAATTTTCCATTTTGGAAGAAGTTCATGACATTCAAAACATCAATTTTTCATTTTTATTACAAGTAAATAATGAATTTCATAATAATTTCCGTTAATGATTCATGTTCATTAACACTTACATTAATGTATTGGTCAAAGTATTGTTATAAAAATAAGTTTCTTTGTCTCTGTAGATTTAAAGAAAGTCGAAGTGATCACCATGTACAAATAAGAAACGATTTGGTTAAAACATTTGACGACAAGGATTATTATTCTCGGAAATTTCTTCGTGCGAAAAAAGCTTGAAAGCTCCCTCCTAATTCCCCGTATCGACCATGTGACGGCCTCTCGCTATGCGCCACGCGAGGCACGTGAAACGGTGTGTCGCATGCCTCAAAGAAGTCGTTCCCAAGAGAAGACGGGCAAGCAAGGGCAAAAAATCTCAACGCCACTTTATTGGGGACACCTTCCCGGGTGCAACACAGTAAGAATCGGAACGGTCTGCTGCGGCCTGGATAACTAATCCCTTATTGAATTTCGGAATTTTTACTGCGCGAAATAGAAAAAGGAGCGAGGGCATTCCGACATCTCTTTCAGACGCGTGCATTATTATTTTCACTTCAAACTAATACAGAGAAATTCTACATATCTTAACGATTAAAATCCATGAGGTCAGGATTTACTGGTCAACTTGAAACTGCCTTTTTGTGACACTTACATTTAACTCGGATGCGCGAGACTTTTCAGCTGCGTAGCAAGTGTTCGGCGGAAGGTTCTACTTTGAGCGTATTCCTTGTCGAAACTAATAAATATAAATATGAAAATCTGCTCTTTGGATTTCTCGACAGAAATGCACCTTATACACGTACAGTAAATTTTATCTCGATCGGGAACTGCCGATTTTCGAGGTTTTGACCGGAGATTCGAGATTTTGAACCACTGTGCATCGGTAGAATATAAATCTTGTAGGTTGAAATTTCATCCATTTTATTAATGAATTTGTTATATAGTTAGACATTTCAGTTCATCATAAAAATTCATCTTTTTTTATTGAAAATTTTATTTTTCATACTTCAGAATTAACTTTATTGTTGAAATTTCCATTCGTCGTTTCGAAGATTTAACCCTCTCATTTAAAAACTCCTCATTTTGTTTCGAAAACTCAACTTTCGGGTTGAAAATACAACTCTTTTTTTGTTTTACCATAATTGAATTGTTTTGCACAATTATCTGTTCTGTTGAAAATTCGTGCTATTGATAGAAAATAAATCTTGTTGGCTGAAAAGTCATTCATTTTGTTCGAAATTCTATGATTTTGTTTGAATTTCGGTCATACGATTGAGAATTCATATATTTTATTGATAGATTGAGTACTTTGTTAAAAATTTCAGTTCATCGTAAAAATTCGTCCTTTGGGAATAAAAATTTTCTTTCCATGGTTGAAAATCAAGTTTCTTGTTGAAAATTTAAGTCATCGGCTCGAAAATTCAACCCTATTGTGAAAAAACTCCTCATTTAGTTTGAAAAACTAGACTATTGGGTTGAAATTGCAACTTTTCTTGGTTCAACATAATTAAATTGTAACATAACTAGAATAATTATTTCGTTAGAAATTTAGCATTATTATAAAAATTCTTTCTTTTGGATGGGAAAATGAATTTTTCTTGACGGAGAAATAACTTTCTTGTTGAAAATTTGAGTTGTCGGTTCACAATTTCAACCCTCTAATAAGTTCGAATATTTTGTTGAAACTTGGGTCATAAGGTTCAAAATTTATCTTTTTTATTGGAAAATACATTATTCTTTCAGAAATTTAAGTTCCTCATGATATTTCGTCCTTTTTGATTGAAAACTTCATTTTCAATCGTCATGTAGAAAATTGATCTTCTTGACTTAAGAATTCATTTATTGAGTTGAAAATGCTTTTGGCTTATATTTCCATATTATAATTATTTTCAAAATTAAGGTTCTATGCAAATATCAATTTAAAATTAACTAATTTTGTCACCTTACCTTCCAATTCAAGTAGATCCATGTGATTATTGATATCTTTCAGCACATCTTGTACATTCTCAAAAAAACTCTTCAACTTTGAAGTGGTAAACTGATTGGAAAATTGTTGTTTAAGATATTTCCAATAGGGATTATCAATAAAAAACAAACACTTGTTGCTGATGTCGTCGTTTTTACTTGATGAGCAAACTTATCGGAAAATATATGAAAGTCTTTGATAAGAATTTGTTTAATGATTTCTGGATCCCGTAAAAGCAGAAATGGTTTGTCGAAAATATAAATTCCCACATACGGAAAATTTTCACCTTCTTCGTAGAATTTTTTAAACAATGAAGCAGGAGACATTTGAAATGTGCAGTATTTTGTAAAATTTCCAAAAAATGGCACTGGCGGAATTTCGAAAACACCTCGTTTTTTCCAATATTGAAAATTTCTTGTCATGTAAAAATAGGCTGAGATGATAATTGTTAAAAAGAAAATTGTTCCATCAGTTAACCATGAAGATGTTAAAAGACTCATGATTCCTTTTTTATGGTAATCAGCACAAAATCGAACGTCAAATTTTTCTTCAATTTTTTTCGTTTCCTATTTTGGCCAGTTTTGTTCACTGCATTATTATTAATTGTTCAATAGTCTCAGTGTCTTTCCACTGTACTTGAATAAGTGATACTGAAATAAATTATTAGATTTGCAATAGTATCAGGGATTCTAGATTACACTTTTGAAAAAAATTATTTTCATGCTTGACGCTTGTTCTTTTTTGTCAGTCTCGACCTAGTGAGGTCATAATAGTTAGATCATTCATCTACTTTTTTGTGAGTGAAAGATAGGAAAGAATTTAAGTCGACCATTTTTCGCAAATAGCTGCCTAACTAAATCTCTGTATTTCGAATTAACTTGAATATTTTATAAGAAACACCTGAAAACTTGAAAAAAGTTTTGCATTTTTAAAAATAAAAAATAATCGAAAAAAATCTGGACAATACAATACTACGTAAAATATGATTCTCTCCAATGCTTATTTATTATTTGTTCACAGCTGAAAAGGTAGAGCAAAGTTAAACATTTCAGAAAAAACCAGAACTTTCTAGCACTTATCTAAGAGAAAATGGTCATGAACAATAGTAAATTGTTTAAATAAACATGTTTGTTAACTCGCATTAATTATTACCTCACTGAGTGAGAAGTTGATAAAAAGCTTAATAGTTTAGAAAAAACCGCAAGTTTCTATGATTTCGCAAAGAAAATATTATAAGCAATGATAATTAATTGTTTAAATAATTTGTTTTTTAAAATGAATTGATTATTACTTTACTCTAATTGAAAAGTGATAAAAAGTTTAAAATTTCAGGAAAAAACCGCAACTATGTAGTATGAATCCAGAAGAAGATAGCTATTAACATTCACAATTTGTTTAAACAATTATTTTTGCCAAATTAAATTAAATAGTTACCCTGGTCCAAGTAAGAGGTGGGCAAAAAGTTGTAAATTTCAGAAAAAACCGCAACTTTGCAGCATCGTTCTAAGAGAATATTGTTATGAATAATAACAAATTGTTCAAACAATTATTTTTGGTAACTTTAATTGATTATTACCTGACTCTAACTGAAACTTTGAAGATAAATTAAAAAATTCAGAAAAAACCTTGACTTTCTAACCCTTTTCTAAGAGAAAGTTGCTAAAAACAATATTAAAAAAAGTTTTTATAGTGTGTCGAACAAGGCAAGGGGGGGAAATGGAGGAAGGCAAAAAAACATAGAGACGAGAACGAGAGAAGAGATTAAGTGAAAGTGGCATCCTGGAATGTGTCAGGATTAAAAAACAAGGACTTAGGTTTTTGGGAGACATTGTAAAAATGAGACTTAGTAATGATGAGTGAGGCATGGGTGGAGGAGAAAGACTGGAGAGGGTTGGAAAAAGTTACCAAGAGGATATGTTTGGAAGATGCAAGAAGCAAGAAAGGAACACGAGAAAGGGGAAGGGACTAGCAGCATGCCATCAGGGGTAAGAAAGATTCTTGTGGTAGAAGAGGGATGTGGGGATGATGGCGAAACAAAGAACGGAGTAATCATGAGAAGAATTGAATTGGTTAGTTAGTTTCCCTAAACTAAGTGGTTAAGTTAGTGGTTAGTGGTTAAGTTAGTTCACCTAAAGAGGAAATATGTTCAGAAGGTAATGATGATGCAGATTCATAGAATTTAGTGGAAGTTTCTTTTATGTACTCTGAAATATATGGTAATTAGAATTCTCTGTGAAGGACAGAGTTATGATAGGTCGGATAAACATTTAGATTGTTTCATCAATTTTCGAAATCCGTTGAGATATCTTCTACCTTTTTCTGCCATTTTATGGGAATTCGTTATTTTTTTATTTTTCTTAGTGTAGAGCACAGTGGTTCAAAATCTCGAAAAGCTGGCCAAAAATCAGAATCTCGATATTTTACTTCGTTAAGGTACCCATGTAAGGTTTTCGGGGTCGCTGATTCCGAAAATGAAGTCGAAAATCCAAAGTTCACAATGGCGGACATTTTTCTAAAATTTTCCATGCATTCACTTGCAAATGAGTATTAAGGAGTTTTTGGGGTCGCTGATTTCGGAAATAGAGTCAAAAATTCGAAACGGCGGACCGAAATGGCGGACATTTTTCTGAAAAAAGTCGTTTTTCAGACAAATGGCCGCCATTTTAGGTCCCCTATCATCAGTTTGGATTTTTTACTTCATTTTCGAAATCGGCGACCCCGAAAACCCCTTAACACTCATTTTTGAGTAAATGAACGGCAAATTTTAGAAAACATCTGCATTTTCTATTTTGGATTTTTTACTTTATTTTTGAAATCAGCGAACCCAAAAACCTCTTAATACTCATTTTCGAATAAATGCATGGAAAATTCCAGAAAGACGTCCGCCGTTTTGGGGTTGTCATCTTGAATTTTGGATTTTTGACTCCGTTTTCGAAATCAGCAACCCTAAAAACCCCTTAATACTCAGTTCAAAGTAAATTCATAGAAAATTTCAGGAAAATGTCCGGCATTTTGGGGTGCCATTTCGAATATTGGATTTTTCACTTCATTCTCGAAATCAGCGACCCCGAAAACCCCTTAATACACATTTTCAAGTAAATGCATGAGAAATTTTATAAAAATGTCCGCCATTTTGGATTTTGGATTTTTGACTTCGTTTTCGAAATCAGCGACCCCGAAAACCTTATATAGGTACTGGAACGAAGCGAAATATCGAGATTATGATTTTTGGCCAGCTTTTTGGGATTTTGAACCACCGTGAGGCGGGATACTAATGCGCGACTTCGTAAGGGCTTCAGTCATACGATATAAGGTATTATCTTTGATTTGAAGTTTACCTACTTCCTCATTCCAATTTTCACATTCGCGCTCCTGCACTTTGGTTGCTATAGTTTTTCGGAGGCGATTTATTATGTTTTCGAGAATCGGATCTCAAATGTAAAGCATAAACGGGCGCGGTTAGCGCTCAGATTGGTTACTGTTCAGGATTCTCGCTTAGTCGTGTTTTCTCTACGTTCAACTACTGTCGAGCGGGAGATTTGACGCCGAGGATCGGTGTAGGCATTCGATGCTATCGAATGTCTACATCTAATCTCGTCTGCCGATAATCGACTGCGCTCAGGAGTTTTTCTTTTCTGCAGTTTTCCTCTCCTCTGCCCAAATGTTCAGGCGAATGTGGGTGTTTTAGATAAAAAAATCCGGCTGCAGACGGTAGGGCATTCAGAGATTCAAATTTCCACAGGATTGAGTACGTCAGGCTTTGCTTGTAGGCTTATTATAAGAGTTGGGGTTATTGAGAATCTAAACTAATCTATAAATAATATTGGAAACCTTGGACCTCTAGGTTAGTTAGTATATTATGATAGTCCTCTATGTAGGATATGCGGATAGAGTACACATCTGACCCAATGTTGTAAACTATTGGCTTAAAGTTTGTAGATTTTTTCAGAATTGAATAGAGCATTGAATAGGAATGGTTAATTTAATCTATGATGACGTTGTTTGGGGGTATTTTTCCTGGTCTTGGTTGGGCTGAATTTTTCTTATAGAGTTTATTAATATTTTTTAAATTAATAGAGGGTGTAATCTTGATGCTACTTACGGAAGAAGAGCTAGATGAGGAGATGGAAGCTGGTCTTGACGTACGTCTGCGCTTCTTCTATGAGATGATAGTAGAGCTATCGTCTTCTCCTGGACGTCTCCACGTGGTGTAGATTGGAGTAGTGGATCAGCGCCCCTTAGTTGATCTCAGTGTGCCGCGCACCAATACGGGAGACTGCACCATGTAACAGCGCAAAAGTGGGGTAGCCGAGAGCTGGCAGGGGTCAATTTGTAAATTTAGGGCAAGCCGACCGTTCATTCGCTGTTCGTTCGGGCACATTTCTTGTTTGTATTCTATGGCTAAGTCTCTTTCGAATATAATGTTATGGTGAAACATAATAAATTTAGTACAGGATGATAGAAAGCATAACGAGTAAAAGAAAATTCAATTAGATGTAGAAATACTGCTGACATTAAAAAGTAATTGAATATAAAATAACATAGATGAAATTGAATATAGAATAATTTAATGCAAGCAAAACATTCCTTTCTGGAACTTATTGAATGATATTCTAAATACCTGCGTTCCCAGAAAAAGGATCATCCTCTTCGGAGACATGAATGGCTGGCTCATTTAACGCAAAGGTACAGACAGAGTAGTTGGTTATTTTGGAGACACAAAAACAAACAATAACGGTAAAAACAGTAGTTTCTGATGCCTAGAAAAAAGCTTCTTTATTACAAAAACATTGTTTAGGCATGGAATGATTCACTTGTATACTTAGTGGAGGAGCAAGAACCACATTATGCTTGAGTTTGTCGCAGCGTATAAGAGACGAAGGGGACGCGAAAGAAGTATCTCATGAGAGTGAAAAATGTCCCCGTTGGTCCCAATTTTTAAACCGATGGGGACATTAGGAGCTGATGTAATAAAAAGCTAACAGAACGAATGAAATTTCCAATATTTTGTTCTCCAATTCGAGTTATTTGCGTCAATTTTTTTGACATTCAAAAAAAGTCGTCCTCTCATCACAGTCATAAATGATTTCGGATCAAGTTCCACGGAAGTATCTTTCAAAAGCGTCACCTCGAATCTTGAAATTATGAGGGCGACACCAAGTGTGGCTTGTAAAATTCCTTGACGCATTCCTAGAACAGAATTTCCGTTATAAATTCATTTTTTGGGTTAAAATTAAACGTTTATCTTTTTTGGTTAAAATATAATTCTTGAACATTTTTAGATGTCTTCTAAGAAATCATTCTTTTTAAATAAATATTCAATTATTTGGTAAAAAGTTTGAAGGTTTTTCGTTAAAGTTCAATCTGTTTAGTTAAAAAACTTCATTATTCGTTCAGAGTTTCATCTTCGTTGCTTAAAAATCATTTTTTTTCAGTCATCTTTTGGGGGAAAAAGTATTTTGTTGAAAATGCAATACAGTTGGATTTGAATTATAAGGAATATGGAACCTACAATAATGTTATTCACAAGGATTTGTTCTTTATATTTTTTTCCAACTTTTCAAACTTTTGTTTAAAGTTCGGGTGGCCTCCTTATACTACGATTATGGTTAGATTCGAAATAGTTTTTTAAATGTCATAGGTGTCTTTAAACACATTTTGCTGCTACTGATATTTCTGATTTTACTGATTTTGCTGATAATATCCTATGGCGTCATCAAGAATGTTCTAGAAACTCAGCACGGACACGAACCGCTATAACTGTAGAACATTCTCGATGTCGGTAACAGGAATCTTTAGTTGAAAAGCAGCCAAAGTCATCTACGTAAGTCAGTTAATTTATCATATTGAATAAAATATTGAAAATTTTGTTTACCGATACAGTTTCGCGGACCAATTCCAAAAGGCAGATAGACGTAGGGGTTTCTGGATGATTTATTGAATTCCGAAAAGTTTTCCGGGTCGTATACATTTGGATTAGTGCAATATTTTGGATCGTAGTGTAATCCAAAAATTGGTAACAATATTGGTATTCCTTTTTCTATTATCAGTCCAGTTTCTTCAATTTTGTAATCTTTTGTTGCTTTCCTGTCTATGACTGGTAGGGCAGAATACATTCTTAGTGTTTCTACAATTGCCATATCCAGATATTGTAGATTTGTGATCTGGAAAATTATGGGAATTCAGGTTCTAATAAAATCAACTTACATAATCAAAATGAGTTATAATTTAATTCAGGGATGTCATCAATATTTCTGAAAATTACTCTTTCTTTTTCTAAACAATCACAGACACGCATAAACAACAAAGTCATTTAGTTGTTATGAATATTTTTCTTCAAGATAAGAAGTAAACAGAACGTTTTCTTGTCCTTGCGAACATATTCAAAATTTTTGTTCGAACATTTCTTATCTTTTCGAAAATTCATTTTTCGGTAACAAACTCACTTCTTTGTCCAAACTTTAGCCAATAATTTGGAAGTCCAACTGTTTATTTCAAAATTCATTTTTCAAATTAGAGATTCATTCTTCGGTTGGAAATTACACTATTGCGTTGCAAAAATTTTTTCTTCTTGGTTAAAAATAAATTTTGATTGAAATATTTGGTATTGAATTCTTGATCGAAAATTAATTCCTCTAAAAACAAAATTCTAATATTTGGTAAAAATTGCATTGTTCAGTCATGAAGAATTTTGTTTTTAACTATTTATACTCTGATTCATTTTCCTTCCATTGTCAAAGCTTCGGTATGCTACTCGTTCACTTCCCCCTCTCCAAGCGTTTCCCACGCTCACTTTTTTCCCTCTCCTCAAGCGCTTCTCGATTTCTTCCCGTCTGTTCGACTCTAACCAGAAGCGGAAAGGGAGGGGATTGACGAGTGACAGACTTCTACGTGATTTAATCGTGCATATACAGGGTGATCCTCAACTCATCATATTCCTTGTATGTGCGAATTCCTTGTGCAAAACTGAACGAAAAATTCTA
>WSXT02001392.1:0-15109 GCA_011762715.2 Neuroterus valhalla
GGGACGCGTGGCGGTCTCGGGTAGATGAGGCAATGAACTTTCGAGTTCCAAATGCTGATAAATAATAATAATAATAGAGAGTAGCATACTAGCGTCAACTAGCGTCATCTCATGCCTAACGCAATTGAAGTTTTGCTAGCCCGATATTTTCTGCAGACGATAAGCTAGGTTCCTGAACGAAAGGATATAAAAATGATCTGTATTTTCACTATTTTCGCGAGTCACTTCTTCCGAGAATAAACGAGGATAACATTCTTTCAAGAAAATAACATTTATTTTTCAAGTAAATCTTATTGTCCACAACTTCAAATGTTAAAATGTGATTTAGCGGTGATACCTAATTACTTACCATATGAGCCATATCAGGTTTCCAGGGTGTTTTTTCCTCAATAAGAAATATTTTCTCTAAAACTATAAGGTATGATAAAGATAGTGAATAACACGAAAAGGAACGTTTGTAGACTCATATTTTTAACAAAATAATTTTTAAAAATTTTGTTTCTGTCTTACCGACCTTAAAATTTGTTCCATTCTTCAAAGAAGAAGAGGACAATATTGGGCCACATGCACATGATGCACATGACTATTGGCAAAGATATGATGGCCGCATACGCATGTTTTCATTTTTCATGTTCCTTACCATGTGCCTAGAGATAATTTGACAACATTTGAATTTGAACAAAACCTGCAGAAACTAATATGGCTTATACCTCACACGGCAAGTAATAAGGAGTTGTAAATACATTTGTTGAATAATCGCAGGGATCCTTTATTATCAGCTGTCAGTAGTTGGAAACCTATCCAAAACATCTTTCCCAAAACATTGGAGAAATTCTAAACTGTGATCAATTTTATGTTTCTTATCAAATTCTTGCACTATCAGTAAATATTTTTGAAGTATTTTGGTTGTTTCCTTACTTCTGCTTCACCAAATTTTATTTTACTCAGAATTTTCAAACGTCTACTTGTAGATAAGCAATCATCGCTAATCGTGCATTTCGTTATCGTGCTGCGAGAAACCGCAGCAGGCAGCCTTGGGTTGCCGGTCAAGTCTAGTGGACTTGATTTTGAAGATGGAAAATCAAGCCCAACTGGTTGGCGAACTTCGCGATAAATTTCTCCAAAAACTCGACGAGGAAGGTCCACCAGATCCCAGTAAGTGAATATATTTCTCTATTTCGGTTTGACACTTATTGTTTTGATGTAACTTCACTGAAGTCGTGAAAGCAACAATCTCTATTCCATCAATCCAAAAGAGTATACTTTTCCCAGCCTAGCAGAGTGTCTGTCATATGAATAATTTATTAAATTATCAGCAAACTTTGGAATTTTCGGGACCTAAAAGAGATGCTATGATGAACTATCAGCAGTATATGTCTGAGAATTTCGTTGTTAATCTTATAATAATAGGATTTTGTTTTTCTTTACGTTTAAAATGTTTCTACAGCGAAGTTTCGTTAATGAAATTGACGTTTCGTTCAGAAAATTGAATCGTGCATAATCCTCGTATAAATAGATCATTAAGAGTCCAATATAACAGGTATTACATCAGACATAACCTAAAAAGTCTCAAAGGAAATGATTTACCCAAATGACAGATTTACGTACATGAATGCCAGATTTACTGTTATCAGAATCGATTTTATTGAAAATTTAATAATCGCAGGATTTTAATCATTACATTTTTGGTAGTTTAGAATCACTTATAGCATTTAAAATATTTTGAACTCATAAAAAATACATGAAGGAAGAGGTTAGGTGATACGGACCCCTTGGGCAATCTATCATATAACCACGATGTCATACAACGTAGATTCACTTTCTAAAAATCTTATTAATATATATGTTTTTACTATAGAGTATGTATCACGTTCACATTAGAATGAATAAAATCAAAAATCTAAGTATTAGAAATTTGAGATCTAGGTATCTCTTCAAGAAATAAAATCTTCCCAGTGAGCCATCAAGTTTTTCAATGTTTTTCAAATACCATGAGTTACATAATATTGATAAAAAATTCTTGGAATAAAAAACTTACTGCGAAGTATTATACTTGTATGTTTTCCACCTATATGAGCGTGTTTTACGATTGCGCTCATTGTATGGTGTGCATGAGCAATTTGTTTTCTTATAACGGGGGAGGTTTTAATTTTTAAATTTTCGAATATAATCTTCGTGAAAAGTTTCTATTCCCGCAGAAAGAAAATTAATGTTTTTTCAAATTTTAATAATGTATTGTAATGTAAATTATTGGAACAATTATTTATCTCCAGAAAATGTGAGAAGTAATCGTTTATTCTGATCGAAATGTAATAGTTTGTCATTATTTGAATTATTATTATTATTATGCTTTGTTTATTTCAAAATGTCTGCCAATCTTTAACGAATTTCGATTTGTCGAAGCAATTTCCATTGGCTCGAACAGTTTTTTTTCTCGATAACATTGAAAAAATTGGATAAAATAGAGTACATATAATTAATTTTCTGACCTTATAGTGTATAGAAAGAATAATATATATTAACGATTTTTGAATTCTTTGAAATAATATAATTTCTTTGTACGATTATTTTTCCCAAAATATTTTCACAATTGTATTTCTTTAATTGAACATAATGTTGAATGATTTCGAGGAGTAGTAAATTCTGTTAAAAAGGTAATATTATTGTTTGAACAATTTTCATTTGTTCAAGAAGTTTTTGTATTCAAAAATGTGGATCAATGATGTTAAATGTCACACATACAATTATTTTCGTAAGTATACATTAGTATATATTTTTTGTCTTACAGTATATTAGCTTGATATTCATAAATTACTTCCAAATGCTATAATAAAATATGGTTAAAACCGTTTATTATGTAGTCTAATTACTAGCTAATCACAAAACATTATCTTATGGCCGAAGCCAATGTTTTCTTTCTGATATCTGGAAACTGTTTTCTATCGTTTTTACTACTTGCAGTAAGTACTGCTCTTGATCCTCATTTCTTGTCATAGAGCAGTTAAAGTATGATATTAACTTAACACCTCCTTCAGCATTATCATTGAGTACTGTTAAACGTTCAACAAGTGTATTCTTATTATCACTTTTATGATTTATTTATTAGTGCACCAAAAAGATTGAAACCGTCCATTCTCAATTTTAAAGAAATTTATGAAGAAAAACAACGAAGTGTACAAATAATAACATGAAGCTTTTGGAAAAATTTGCTAATTCACAGAATCATTCAATGTTACGTTTAATTCAGAAAATACGATTTTGAAAATATTCTTGAGAAAATAATGTTTCAAACAAATTATATTTATTCGAACAATAAAAAAATGGTTAATATATTCTTTCCATATACTATGCAGACATACAAACAATTGAATGTATTCTATTTTATTCAATTTTTTCGAAAATTTAAAAAAAAACTGAGCAAATAAAAATACTTTGAACAAATAAAACCTCGTTGAGCATCAGAAGAAATGTATCAAAATTGTATAATTATTCAACAAAGAGAAGCATAGTGTACTAATTTGGAGAAGAGGTGAACATCCCTGGCTCAATTCTTAGAAATTTGGAAAATAAACAATAAGTAATTGAATAAATAATTACATAATGTTTTTGAAAAATCTTCTACCTCATACATTGACACGCTATTACATTTCCATCAATAAATACGTTTTTTTACATTTTTGGGAATGAATAATTGTTTAAATTATTTCAATTTGTTTGAACGTCAAGATATTGTTTAAAAGCTATGAGAAACATTCAATCAAACCCTGAAAAAATGGATTTTCTTTCTCCGGAAATAGAAACTTTGGGTTAGGGAGGTGACTTATTCTCTAGAGTGAAAAAAAATTTGCAATACATTCTTGGATCACCTATGATGTGAAATAAGATATATATTTTTTTACAAATGAGTGTTATAAAAATGAACCTTCGGTTCATGCCTCCAAAAGTCTTCGAGAGAACTTTAATTTTCATTGAAAATGGAGGGATATTCCATAATTATAATTCATTTTGAGGGAACAAATATATCTAATAACTCTGAGAATTATTGACAATAATTTTAGACTCGGTGAATAGTTGTTACGTTTACCGGTAGTAATAATCTATTCATAATTCATAAATGTACATGGTCAGAGTTGACTACTTTTTTCCTCCTCGTGTTTATTCTTGCCGGTCCTTGAAAAGTTTTTAAAGTATCCTCATTAAGAAAAAAGGTATTCAAAGTTTTCAACATGTGCCAATGAATGAAACAATTAATTTTTTCATTTGTTGCCTGCAATCTTATTAACCATTTGTATACTTGATCTTTCTCAGGTGGTTTTCATCCAGCAGATATAGATAGAATAAAAAATCAGGATGATTGGCTGAGACGTTTTTTAGAGCATAATGATTTTCGACTAGAAGAATCTCTCAAAATGCTGTGGGAGACTTGCGAATGGAGGAGAAAGTTTGGCACAAATGGTATTAGCTCTAAAATTTTTTTCTTTGTGCAAAAAGTTCTTTTTAAACTAAAAAGAAAGCTTTATTTAAGAATTAACAGAAGTTGAATCAATGGATTGTTTGTTTTCAGATATCACACTGGAAAATGTAAGACGTGATTATTTGGAAGACGGAGTTTGTTTCGGTTACGGGCAAGATAAAGACGGAAAGAAGCTTTTTATAGTGAAATCTAAATTACATGTGAAAGGGTCGAGAGAATTTTCAGAACTACAGAGATGCATAGTTTATTGGTTTGAGAGATTAGAAAGGTAAATTTTATAAATCGCCAGTTCATGAATTGAGTAGTAGAATTAATCGACAAACACTCCGAATTTTTTTTTGCCCTACAGAGAAGGGAACGGAAACCAAATTTCTTTATTTTTTGATATGGCAGAAGCGGGTCTTTCGAACATGGATATGGAATTCACCAAATATCTGATTGGTCTCTTCAAAAGCTATTATCCAAACTTTCTGAATCTAATTATCATCTTTGAAATGCCCTGGGTTTTAAATGCAGCTTTTAAGATCATAAAGTCCTGGTTGCCAGCCAAGGCTATTCCAAAGATTAAGTTCGTTAACAAATCAAATGTGAAAGAATACGTCGATCCAAATATTGGATTGAAATCTTGGGGAGGAAAAAGTGAATACACTTTCACGTTTGTACCTGAAGAACAGACTAACTCAAACTCAATGAATGGAAAAGTGGACAACAATAAGAAGGTTTTTCCTTTATTTGTTAAAAATTTTATTGAATATGATTTCTTGTAAGAAAAATGTAATAATACATGAACTCGTATAATTCTAGGTACACTTTGCCGAAAATTCTCCTATGACAGAACAAGCATCGAGTAGTTTTGGTGATCAGCAAAAAAACGAAGAATCTAGTAAGTTTATTTTAAAATTACTTGGTTTAAAACATGGAGGAAATGTTTTTTTCCCCCAGAATGATAATAAATCTGATGCCTTCACAGTGCTAGCCATTGAACCAGAAGTGTTAGTTTTTAACAAGGAGGGAAATGAAGTTGTTGGAACGATCACTCTGAAAAATATTACATCAGACAAATGTCTGTCTTACAAGGTGAGGATTAGACAATTTGCCAAAGACTGTAACCTAATTACCTTTTTTCATCTATTTGGAAATTCGCCACTTATTTTACATGCCTATTTTGAAAACTAAAACTCTAATGCTCTGATGGAATCATAGATAAAGACAACGTCGCCAGAAAAGTTCCGAGTGCGACCAAGCACAGGGATTCTAATGCCATCACAGCAGTGTGTAGTCACTGTTGTTCTGCAACCTGGTTTCACTTTACGAGGACTCTTGCACAATGACAGATTCCTCGTCATGTGTCTTCCCATGAAAGACGCAAAAATGTCACCTCAAGAATTAACTGATTTTTGGAAGGTAAATCAATTTATACACGAACATTTTAATTGAAATTTTAGATTGAAAATGTTCTCGACAATTTATATGTAATTTCATGCTTTCCATTTATAGAAACAATAAGTATCCTATTGGATTATTTTTCCCCATGTATGGAAGCTTCCAAGATTTTTAGTTTTTCAAATTAAGATTTGTAGTCCTCCAATATTCGAAGGTTCTACTTATTTTAGAAGGAAGAGTTATTTATTTAAGTAATTTGGTAATAAATATTAATTGTGAGAAAAAATAAGTAGACACTCAATTCAACTCATCTTAATCTACTTATATATTTTTTGAATCCTAAAAAATTTATATTTAGCTCAAGCGGCTTTTAGAAAATTTCAAGGCAGGGTGCTAAACATTTTTTAAAAACTTTTTTTATTTTTTTTAATTTCATATTATTTATTGCATGTATATATTTATTCTTATTATTTATATTATGGTGATATTTCTTGTTCCTACTGTTGTTTCTGAAAAATCGATTTGGGATTTTTAACGTGCATGCATTAGATCTGTTGGGGATTTCTCAAGTCAAATAAAAATTTGAAGTATCATGGCAAACGGCCGTGCCACGCTGAAAAAAAAAACCAGTTCCCGTCCTATCACTGCAGTTAAGCAGTGTCGGGTTTGAACGCGCCTAGGACGCGCTTATGTCGAATCTCGCGCTTCTTTCTCGGGCATGTATCTACTCCGCGCTCCGTCTTTGTACTTCCCTACATTTGTGTATAGACCTTTCAAATCTAAGGAGCAAAACAGCAGCTGCTGTAATTTTATAATTTTGAAATCTTTTTTGTAAAAGCTTCTTCGGCTTCAACGAATACATTCTCATCGTGCGTCTCGCGCTGCGCACTCGATTTGAATGTATCCAAAACTTCTAATATATTAAACCTTCATATACCTCGAACCGAAACTGCTCGTTCAGATAATGCAAAATGAATTTTATTTTCCATGATTGCGTCACTATTTGTTATGATTTTACAATTGATGAAACAAATGAATTTCATTTGTCTTGTTTTCATAATTATCCAAATTTGTATATCTTTTTGAAATTAACAGTTTTTCGTTTTAATATTTTTTTTTGTATCTCGTATAGTTTTGGTGAAAACTTGACTTCTTTATTTAAAATATCGTTTTTAGGATTAAAACAAAAACTATGCGTCTCATAGAGAAACGATTTTCAGAAAATTTGTAGATCTTTTTGTGCGGTTGGTAGAACTGCGCGGCCTGTCAAAAAATAGTTGGGAAAAATTGGTAGATCTTCTAAAATTGAACACTCTTGTTTATAAGCATTTTTTTTATCGTACAGTTTGCCCAAAAACGAATTTCTTTATTTTCAATATTATTTTTGCCAATAAAACAAAAACTACTTGTTGCTTCGAAAGATGGTTGGGAACAAATTTGTAGAACTTTTCTTGGTGGATAATTTTTGTTCAATAATTTTGTTTCGTATCATGCATAGTTCTAACACAAAATGGAATTTTTGATTTCGGAGTATTCTTTATGGTTAAAACCATAACCGTTGGTAAAAAAAGGCTAGTTAAAAAACTTGACTTCTCTTTTTAGTCCCTCAAAACGTGTACCAAGGGGCAATTTTATCCGATTAGTCTCAAAAGTTATGCGATATACAGACGACGACGTCAACAACGACGACAGATGGACATACACCATCGTAGAGCCGGGTTTTTGGATTCAGGGGTTTTGAAACGTGGAGATTCAATTAAATATGCGAACGTCGATTTTCGCATAAAACCGATGCCTTATCATTATGATGAGAATTTAAAAAAAATCTGCCTGCATTTCAGGCACATCCTCATCGCACGCTGCGCGCGCGGCTCGCTTCACTTGCAAGTTTGAGCGCTTAGGGCGCGCGTCTGCCGTATCTCGCGCTTTGCGCTCGATGATGGATTAGACTCGTACTTCACGCTCGCATAATCATACCTTGCACTCGGATTGCTCTCTTTTTTGTTCATTTTCTTAATCATGCAGATTCGAAAGTAAATTTAGCAGAACCATCTCTTTGAGATTCGAGTTTATCTATGCATCTTCATATTCTGAATCTACTGCGTAATTATAAGTATAAGTGAAGATAACATTTCTCAAAGCTTTGTGGGCTTCAAGGAATACTCACGCTTTGCGCTCGATTCTGAGAAAACGTTTTTCCTTCGTCCTATGTAATTTGAAAAAGGGTTGAAAGGCTCTTTTGACTCCTCACCCTTCAAATGCTTAGGAGACCATTTTTAGGTTTTTTAGAAAGCTTAAGGTCATCATATTGACATTTTTGCATGTTTTGCGTTGTTTGGTTGAAAGTTCGATTTTTCAGTTATTTTGACCAATTTTTCATAGTTTCAACCAAAGCGACAAGTCGCATCAAAAATTAGTTTGGAGACAATTTGTCCGTCTGTTGAAAGGCTACAATTTATCTGCTTTACGTTTTTACGTACCTTACGTCGTATGGCATCAAATAGGTAATTTAGATTTTTCCATTGCATTTTCGATGGGTAAAATCAGAACCGAAGGTCAAGTAATGCTGGTTAACGAACTTATTCTCCCTTTTGGAACCCTTAACAAATACCAAAGCTCGATTCGTTCTGTTTATTTTTTTGGGAGTCATCATGTTTACGGACAGACGGACGTACAAACCAACATACAGACACCATTGCCAAAACCTGTTTTTCTGCTTCAGAGGATCTGAAAACGTAGAGATCCGTTGAAAATTTAAGATGTGACATTTCGGACGATTCTAATTGTTGCTCAATCATAAATGATGAGAATGTAATGAAATTTTTTATAATTGTTTGTAAAGTACAAGTTGGAATTTTAAATTTATCAAGGAAATTCAAAAAAATTGTTATGATAATCTTGTGAAGCACTGAAAAATCAATGTTTTTCTTTCTTTGACTCTTTTTCCATATCATGCGTTATTTCGCGTCGAATCTCCATTTTCGTTTGTATTTCTGGATTTTGAAAATGCTATAATCTAGTAATTTTTTTTATTGAAGAAATTCGTGGAGATCAATTGTTTGAATGTTCAAATATCACAAAGAACCCTACATAGAATGATAAAATCTCGGAAGAAGGGCCTTCAAAATCTTCGGCTTCAGAGGATCCTATCCAATATTGTATTTTTCCAGTCTCATATTGTATGAATCTAAATTTTTTTTAACACTAAAAATTTAAAATAATATAATATTGAACGCTTTCAATTTCAAATGATCTATTTGAAACATTGAGAAATGTTCTGTTCAGAATACTTATTCCGCTTAATGGCCTCAAGATATAACTTGCTTCAATTTGAATGACTTTTATTTTGAAAATTCGTAATTAAAAATTCATATATGTCTCTTAGAGATTTGGTTATTCTGAAGGATTTCAATTAATTAAAAATTTCTTTTGACAGTTTCTTGGAATTGAATATTCTTGAAATAAATCATCCAAAATTTTTTGTCTCGGATTGAAAAACAAAAAAAGTTCCGTTGGTGTTCAATTCCAAATAATAATATTTTTAATGCTACGAATTTGTTATCCTATAGTTCTGAGCACTTTAAATTAAATATTTTCTAGTTTTGAGGACTTCTAACCTTTTCGCCACATAATAAAATGTTCTCAATCAAGACTTTTTGAATTTACAGAGCGTAGGAAAAGGAGCTGAACAACACCGACTAGTTTGTCGTGAAGGCAGCATCGACAACATTGAAATCTTAAAATCGAGCACTAGTTACTCTAATATGTCAAGTGGAATAGCTAATGATCGTTCTCTCGAGGGACTTTTTTCAAAGGTAAGTACATTTGTTTTGAACATAATCATCTTCCTAATAATATTGATGAATCTATATTCTAAAAAAAATTAATTTGATTTCAGATAAGCCGACTAGAGGACCGACATAACAAGTTATATAATGAGATATTAGCTCTAAAGCGTATGCTATTGGTATCTGTCATCCTGATAGTCTTGCTATCAATATGCATATGCTATATTTTGAGAATCGATATTAGAAACAGTCTCGAACAAGAAAACCATGGAATGTACGACTGCGATGTGCAGGACATGCATAATTAGGATTTATCCGAATTAGTTTGATTTGCGTAGAGTTGCTTTTTGAGGTTCAGTGATACAGTCTAAAAGAAAAGTTTATAACTTTTTAAAAATAGTTTCCGTTTGAAACTTTCTTTTTGAAGAGTTTGAAACGACTCGAGCTTTAAAGAGATTTCTTGTTATTTTTATACAGATTATTTGAAAAAATATATTTTCGATGGCCTTGTATCCAGTTTAAATTTAAGTCTCTACTGCCTATTATTCAAACTCAAAAAAATGAATGCCGGTATCCAAGTACATACGTATAAATGCGCTATACACATATTCGACATATTTTTCTACGATTTTGAGTCTATGGTATTCATTGGAATGTACTTTCACATTAACTGTATTCAAGTTTTCCAAACATCTGGTGTTTTATTCGATCAACTGAAAAACGCGCATTTGTAGATAATGATGAAATTCGGAATTCAAAGTTATTTTCATTCACAAAAAGGATAAACAGTGTGTTGTTGGTTGAAATGATATCTTTGGAACCCTAAGCGTATTTTGTACAATTTTAAATGTTGGTGATGGATGTTTTGTAATATTCCAAAATTGCTTCGCTTTAACTAGGCAAAGTTGGTTTAGAGGCCATTATTCAGAAGAAGATAGGTATACAAAAAAAGTGCACTTTTATTATAAACTCATGCATCTTTTCCAACTTTTTATCATACCTACCCAAGCAGATTAATGCAACAATACTTGAAATCTTGAAGACTTACTTCATTTTTCAAAAATTATAAAAATGTTTCTTTAATCGATCTACTAATATTGGAGAATAATGAAGTTATGAAAAAAAATTATTTAATACCAAAAATGCCCGAATACGCATAAGAAAAAAGTAAGATAAATTGCAATAACCAGATTTTTCCATTAAAGTGACATTTTAATAATGAAACTTCAAAAATTATCATTTACTAGTCTTTATATTGATCCTAAAACTTCGTAAACTGCTAAGTACGATATGATTTAATTTTATAACTATACCTAAAATGCTCTCCATTTACCTCTACGATGTGCTGGTTTACAATTTGTAAGGTAAAGAAGAAAATTATCTCTGAATTTATTTTTTCTACCGCAAATTTTTTATAACAGTGAATAGCAGGGAATATGCGATAGATCCTTCATCGCCTATCTTGTAGATATTGTATACTCTCATTATATTAAGCTGTACGTAGTTTTAGATTGTATAGGTCGATTAGTAGTTGTTTATATTGTGTTTTGAGATTTATAATAAAACTGGAATATGCCTAATAATTACGAGCAGTTTATGATTTTTGCAAATTCAATCATGAAAATTGGACACGAGGATAGTTTAAATTATATGTAGATGTACAATAATTATACATTCAGAGATAGGTCAATTTCACCAAATCAGAAATTTGCCAAGATATCAAATTTGTTGTCAGAGATATAATTACGTAGAGTATATTATTCAATATTCATGCTTATATTCAATCATGAAAATTGGACGCAAGGATATTATATATTGTACATAGCTGGTAGAAATATAGATAGTATAGTATAGTATCCTTTCGAACCCTCTTGTTTGATGAAAGGATGACCTAGTATGAGGCAATCTTTTTTTGTAAAAATGCATGGTCGAAACGGGTTAAAACAGATTACCTCTTGATGGTAGAGTCATGCGAATTTAACGCTTTTCTGTGAAGATAAAAACTTAAGATTTCATGCAAGAGTTTTCAGTTCTCATCTCCTTAAAAAATCTCATATTTAAGTGTTGTTGCACAAAGAATATTTTCTTTGAAGTTTTCGAAATAAGGGCCAACTGGTAAGAAACTTTTCGGGTTTTCATTTTTACAAAAATGATTTTAACCGCATTCTGGGCCCAAGAACTGTTCTTATTGACCTCCTTCCCCTTATTGATAATAATTTTCCGTAAATGACAATTGCGACTCGGTAAGATACAGTAATCTCAACTTCAACTACAGGGCTATAAAAGGGATGAAAGTTTTATAAAGTCATCATTTTCTTAGAACAAATTAGTTTATTAATATTTTTACAAAGAATCGTACATGTATTGGCAATCAGTTAAATTATAAGCAATTAGGTAGTTCGATTACATCTACTCATTTACTCGTTGAAAAGTTAGGTTATATAATTTTAATTATCAATATCTCTATAATAATTATGTCTACTATAATAATATTCAACCTTACAAGCTAAGGACTTGCAAGAAACTTCTGCACTATCATGTGATGGGTAAGTGTGTACATTTTATCTCACTTTCTTCCGACTTTTCGACTTTCTTGCCGGGCTATATAATTATAAGTATATGTTTGTATCTTCACTTTCGACTCAGAACGTATTATTGTAAGGTAATAAACTCATGTTTGATGATTTACTTAAAATATTCTTGAAAAATAATTTTCAAATCAATGAAAAAAATTTGTTTATATGTATACATTGCTCTTCTTTTTACTTTTTCTCAGGAAAATATGTTTTCAAATATGTAGTTTGAAAACTTCAGAGTGTGAATTTAAAGTGACGAAATTCGTGAATTGTTACAAATTTTTGTTCGAATATTTAATAATTATGACAATACACGTTATATTGCAAAAACTAGTATTTAAAGGGGTAATTCTGTCCTATGATAAGAGAATTGAAAATTTGAAAGAAACTTTGGAAAAATAGAATTGGTCCTGAAAATAGGAATCAGCTGTATCTTCATAACATTGAGGCTAATGTGTCTATTATACAGAATATACTTTTAAGATCCAATCTTGGAATCCCATTAAATCCCAATTGTCAAGGAATATTTAATGCGTCAATAAAAATGTCAACATTCGGAATGTTATATGCAGGTTCGTTGGCTTGGAGTGAAATCTACAATCTATGCCAAAGGTTTGTGAAATTGAGGACATGTGCGGATGTACGATTGAATATGTACAACCAAAGCACCGGTTTTGCGCATTGGCCATTGTGAAATGAAAGTTCATTTGCCGACAAAGATAACTTCAATATCGAAACCAACTGCTCAGCACGACTTTGCCTGAACCCTCAACCTTCAGAGCAATCCTATTTTGCATGAAAAATGTAATTAAACTTGTCTAAAAAATAATGGTAATTTTCATCTTGTTTCTATTTTCAAGGAAACACAAGTTTTTCTAACTTTATAGTAGAGTCCTTGAAAAAGTAAGAGGTCTTCGAAAAATTCAGGGTGGCCTCACAAGACTCAGAAAAAAAAATTCCTGTCATTTTGCAGTTCTTCGCTGACTCAACAATTTCTCCCGGTTATTTGAAATTTTTTATTTGAACTCACAAAACTAAGCAATTATTAATTCAAAGTTTTCAAAAAATCATTGCAAAATTAACGAGTTTAGTGTAAAAATTTTGATTAATCACAGATTTGCAAATGGAAAATCTTAAATTCAAATGTTTGAATGCCAAATACCACATTTTATGTTTTAATCTTGAATTATTGAATTTTAGATTGCTGCAGGCTTAAAGCAAACATTCAAAACTGTATATTTCCAAATCATGAAAATTCTGAATTTGGCAATGAGAGATTCGTAGATACGTAGATTAAAAATATGAATCCTTGAAAATTGAACAATTTTACCATAAGTCTTTAAAATTGAAGAATTTAAAACTAGAGGTGCTTCAAGCTGTAAAATTTTCCACTCGAGTCCTAGCCATTTCGAAGAATTTCGAAACAAACTTGTTTACTTTCAAATTATTCTATAAAACGAAATAAAGCGCCATTCAATATGATTGGATATGTTTTCCTACTAAAAATAAGAATGATAAAATTTATGGTCAGAAAATAAATTCACTGTCATTCCCCAATGTTTACCGGTTCAATGGCCACCCTGTAAATCTGATAAGGAAATAAGTGAATGGTAATTAAATTATGCGCTGATTGACCAATGCCATGCAAATGGAAGTCGGAAGACAGCAGTTTTAAGTGATTCCGAGACACGTTCGGTTCTTCCTCGATCTCTACAAGTCAACAATTCACTTTTGCTCTCCAAGACTCTCCCTAGCTCTCACTTGCACTCTCGCGTTTTTTCCCGGCTTGGCATGACAAGCATGCCAAATACAAAACATGACAGAAATTTCAATTTATCCATACGGAATTTTAATTATTCCAAACATCATCATTTCAAGAGATGTATTTAAATATTCTTTTATTTGAAAAACTACACATTTTGAACTTACAACTTCGACACTCACATGGCTTTGATTTGTGTACCAAAAAGGAAAATAAAATAAAAGAGAAAGAAATTTTTGAAAGAATAAAATTGGTCAGAACAAATACGGAAGAAAATCAAGCATATCACGTAACTACAACGTTAAAGACCTTTCCAAATCTCCACCCACTGGAATCCAGGTTCGTAACAAACCACACAAAAATTTTATTATTGCCTCATAAAAAGAAAAAATAGCTGATTGCAGTGCCAGCTTTGTACATTATTGCCCATTTCTCTACTAGAATCACAGACAGCCTAATTACTAATAAGACGGCGCTGCAATGTGAATCGTAAGAGAACGAAGAAAGCAGAGAGTCGGAATGTACGAGTACATGGGGTCGACTGTGCATTATGTACAGAATCTGTGTCGCAATAATGTAACGATGGAATGAGATTGTATAAGACACGAGTTGTATATCCTCTATTCTAGTAAAGTACAACCACCTACGATAATCGCAGGTGGTACCTGCCGTCGTATTTGATCTCAACGAGGGAATTCGCGCTTTTGATTATTTGTCGATACTCAACTCACGTCATACAATTAATATTATTACTTCTCTCATGGAATTGATCATGCTCTCCATAGAATAGAAGCTGCCTATTTCGTGTCGAAGGAAAGTCCTTTTTCATCTGTGAATATGAAGTTCAGAGCGATTCATAGGGCTAGATTTGAATAATAATAAAAGTTAGAAATATGTTTATTCCACGAAAGGAGACCCAACTGCCAGTGGGAGGCCTTTCGAGTGCGCGAGTGAGAAGGTTTGTCAAATTGACGCAAGTTAGAGAGGTTATGTTCTTCTGTTGATCATTATACGAAAGATATACGAAATCTAATATATAAAATTCTCGGGTCACAGTGTTAGTTCCCCTACTCCTCAGGAACTGCTGGACCAATTCTCATAAAATTTGGTACACTTTTCGGGTAGG
>WSXT02001403.1:0-15108 GCA_011762715.2 Neuroterus valhalla
GCGGAGCGCGAGGTGAGATCACCATCGAGCGCGAAGCGCGAGATCCGAAAGACGCGCGCCCTAGACGCGCTCAAACTTGCGACCGAAGCGAGCTGCGCGCGGAGCGCGCGATGAGAATGTGCCCGCGAAGGGGGCAGATTTTTTATTTTTGTATTTATTTAAAAATAGTCCCCAGGGCTCAATAGCCCACGAAGAAAGAAGGTAATTCAAGTTTATAACAAATGTGTACAGGCATTGATCTGTAAAATATTTGTATAATGTCATAAATTAATTTATAAACTAAATCATTTTAAAAAGAAAGAAAAATGTCGATCTCAGCATAAGTATCGAATCATATCTGAGAATAATACCTAGTAATTGACATTGAGTGGTTAATTAGTAGCTTCCAGGGAGTAAGAATAAGGAGACACAACTCATACGGCCGTCACGGCGAAAAGTGGGCTGAATATCGGGAACGAGATCGCCAGCTTAGCTCGGCGACCCCGTGCTTGCATCAGTCTCACCTAGCGACCGCCGTTGAACCGCAGCCAGCCGAGTTAACCGACGGCTTGCTCAGAGGGTTTTATTAACCTTCGAGAAGAATAATAAATAAGCAGATAGTGATATGATCATTATAAAAAACGTCACTGAAAAGCGATGAAAAAAGTACGGGTTAACTGATCACAAGCTTTTAAGCTCATATTCCAAGTGCGAATTGCCGATACTGAAAATACGGCCTAATATTGGGCCAATCATGGTAGCCAAGAGTCGGCCATTGTTACTGGACCCATATCGGGGATTAAATCGTTCGAGTTCTGTCCCAGTGCTGGCACAGTACATTGGCATCCTAAATTTGCCAAGCTTCCACCGAAGATTGGTCCAGCAATGGTTCTTGATTGGGCCGAAAGTCGGCAGTCTTCTGGCAAACCCAATCGGAAGTCATAAGGCCAAGTGCTGGACCAGTAACGGCGAATAAAAGGGCCGAAAGGTGCTACTACTCCGCCAAACCGTGTTAGAAGTGGAAGGGCCAGATTCCTAAACAGCAATGGGGCTTTACTGGGTCGGAAATCGCTATTTTGTTTAGAGATGTAGACTGTAGAGTCGAAGTCTGTTCGTCACCATTACGAATACAAGAAAAGCGCAAATTTTGACAAGAAGGCAATCTTTTCAAGGACAATACAATGTCAAAATACTGTCAATTTCAAAAATCTCGAGAGCTCAATAAAGGAACAAGAAAAAATCAGAGCGATACCAGTCACGGAACTGAACAGCCTCAAAAGAAAATATTTTGTTCGGCATCCACTGGGTCCATATCTGAATTTAATAGCTTATCGGATAATAGTTTCAGAAGGAACGAAACTTTAAGCGATGATGCTGTCTCCCACGAGTGAGTTGAAATTTCTACTAATTTTTCTTAGAGTAATCATAAAAATAACCTAAATCTGCCATGTTCCAATTCTGGTTTATATAGGTTATGTTTTTCTCTTATTTCCATGAAAGATCCTTCCTAATTTATTCTCGAAGTCTTTTGCGTGCAGTATTATTACTTGCTTATTCTAGTTGGACGGTGGACATAGCGTTATTTGCAAAGAATTTCTCAATTATTTGGAAAACATCAATAATCTGACTTAAGATTAATCTTTCACAGGAGAAGTGACCGCTTTTATTTGATATCTTTTGCGTTGTTAGACATAGTGATTGAGATAATGATTTCATTAGGATAGTATATGCAAATAGTAGAACTAAGTAGCAGTACCGAAATATTCAAATATTTTAATTACATACAGCAATTTGACTCACAAAGGTTAGGTGCGCTTGAAGTCAACACCAGGGTTATTTTAATTAATGAATAATCAAACAATTTATTATACACTTCCACAATTATTTATTCCGTTTTTGATTAACAACATCCCAAAAGAAAATGTCTGCATTTGTGGAAGATGAAAATATGTTGGGTAACCAAAAAAAACCACGGCAGTATTTTGAAAGAATTTAGAGTTATTCAAAATAGCCCCAAACATTTTGGAGGGATTATGTAATATTTGAAGCGGATTTGGAAGTATCTTAAGTAATTTCTAAAGTTTCCCAAACATGTAAAGAGATTGGCAAAAGGATTGGAGAGTGTTCAAAATAGTTATAATAATTCTGGGAGTTTGGAAAGATTTCAAGGGAGAACATGATATTTAACAGATATTTCAAAAGATGGTAAATGGTTCTGGAGGATTAGGAAATACTTCCAAAGATTGACAGAGATTTTGTTGAATCTCCAAATATTCTCAGACAGTTTCTAAAGGTTTATGAAAGGAATAAAAGAAACCCTAACCTTACTTTCCTACATTTCGCAAATTAGGTTCAGTGAGTACGCATAAAGCTAAACGAATCTGATGATGGTTTTACCTGCAAAATAACCCGGATACAACCGAAATGACTAGGAATTCTTAATTCTCCACACGTAACTTTTTTTCGCAGCTTGGAAGAATTACTGGAACCACCGTTATCTGCATTACCTTTGCCAGAATTAAGGTATTTGTATTACAATGTTGTTTATTGCAATTCAATTGTATTCTTCAACGCAGAGTTTATGATAGATGATGATACAACTATACATTTGGAATTTTTTAAATAAAATATATAATACTATCTAGGCCTATTTTTATGCGAAAATATTTTTAATACATAATCTTTTTTTGGGAAAATTGGTATGTTCAGTCAAGATTCCTTTACGGGTAAATCTTTAACATCGGATTCGGAATATGATGATGGCGAAGGAAATGAGATGACGAAAAACTTTATGAAAAACTGCGAGCTGCAGCCTGGGGATTTGGAGTGGGACGATAACGCGGGTAACCCAAAAAGTATCCTAAGAGAAAAACTTAGAAGCTGGGCTAATGTAAATGTCAATAACATAACAAGATTATCTTTGGATCAGTTGCTAAAAATATTGCGCGACCATGGACGTACTGAATTACCAAAATATGCAGGGACGCTATTAGGCACACAACGAACACGGAGTAGAGTAAGAAAAATGAAATCAAAGAGAGGCACTGATGGCTCTTATATATACACTAGCATAGAAAGTGCTTTGAACGACAGAATAGATGAACTTGCATTCACAGGGAATGTAATTCATCTTTCAATCAACATCGATGGTCTACCTCTTTATAATTAATCTCTCATTCAATTGTGGCCAATCTTGGTTCAAATTTTATGCGATGGATACTACTGCCAACCCTTTGTCGCTCGCGTGTTTTGTGGTGACTCGAAATCAGCAAGCGCAAGCGAGTTTTTGGAAGATTTTGTGGAAGAATGTTGCAAATTATTCGAAGAAGGCTTTACAATTGGAAATACAGTTTACAAAGTTTAAATCGACGCATTCGTTTGTGACACTCCAGCTCGCTCTTACATTGAGTGCACGAAGGGGCATACTGGCTTCTATTCGTGCGGAAGATGCGAGGTAAATTTGAAACAGTATAAATAAGTACTGTCCATGTGTAGGTGAAGGAAAAATCGATGGGTTGTACGAATATCAGTCTATTGTTCCGGTACCGTTAGAAGGCGTTTATCTCCTTGTAACATTACAAGGGGATAGTCACTTTCTTAATGGAAACGGAACGATAGCCCAATATTCGTGGAACCCTTTAAAATGTTGCTCGTTTGCCAGTTTTTAGAAGGATGATTAGGAAGAAATAGTAATAAATAATTAATCAAAAAATCTAACTTTTTTTTGGATACGTGGAAAAACTGTAAGTGCCAAGAGAGTTTTTCCACGAACTAGATGTCCGAAAAGTGATTCTTGACTACATGCACCTCCTCTGCAATGGCATTATGAAAGGTTTGCTCGAAAGGTGGACTCGAAAAAAATCGGGCAAAGCTTGGATGGCTAGTTCGGAAGCAGCTATCGAAAATTTTATCGTCGTTCAAAGGTTCTATCCCTACAGAGTTTCAGAGGGAAGTTTTTGAGTTATAAGTCATCGCAAATTAGAAAGCAACTCAGTACAGGTTTTTTCTACTATATGCCGTACCTTTAGTTTTAAAACTTGTATTACCTACGAAACACTACCGGAACTTTCTACATTTGTCGTTCGCAAGCCGCATACTTTGTCATCCTACTATGGCACTTACTTGCACTGATGTTGCTGATAAGCTTTTGCAGAGATTTTTTTCTCAACTACCTGAGCTTTACCCAGTCTGTGTCCATTGTCTTAACAATAAAAATACAAGCATTAAAACTTCCTGATTATTATATTATTGTACAAAAATATCAAGCTCTCACAACTTTAATACACAATTTTGGGCAATTACTTTCTTGCAGCATTGAGCCAATACTGGAAGCCAATGATGGACAAGTGAAGGTGGTCATGTATTGGTCGCCAAGTGCAGCACCTATGTATAATTTTGGTAATGGGCCATCAATATATGCAAATCTCGGGCCAATATTATCAGCTAGTGACGGGCGAGTGAAGGCGGTACGATGGCTGCGCGAGCTAAACCATATACTCGCGCGAAGGAGGTCGTGGGATCGATTCCTCAGTCATGATTTTTCTAACTTCCCTATTGAGCAATTCACATTCTCATAATATAAGAATTGTCTTTTTAAAATGGCATTTGAAGATTTATCAATTCATTTGAAAAGATTCAATTAAAAAAGGCCGTTTTTGAAAGAAAAAAACAATAATACTTTTTTTGCAAGAATCGATAGAAGTATCATGGTATTTTTTTTGAAAAACGGTCTTTTTTAATTCGAATGAAATCTATTCAAATAAATTTCTTGATCTTCGAGTGCCATTTTGAACAGACAATGAGAATCTGAAAAAAATGCTAAATAGAAAACTAAAAAAGAATCATAACCGGGGAACCGATCCCACGACCTTCTTCGCGCAAGTAAAGGGTTTAGCTCGCGCAGCCATTGTACCATCTTATAAATCTGACGGCAACAAATCGTGCATGTTATTGAGAGCCCCAGTGCTTAGGTTAACGATATGAGCCTAAAAGCTTGTGATAAGTTAACTCGTGTTTATTTAATAGCTTTTGTATGAGTTTCCATAATAATCATATCATTATCTGATTATTTAATATTCTTCTCAAAAGTGAATATAATCCCCTGAGCAAGTCGTCGGTTAACTTAGCTGGTTGTGGTTTCGACGCAGCTCGCTAGGTGAGTCTGATGCGAGCAAGGGGTCACCGAGCGAAGCTGGCGATCTTGTTCTCGATAGTCAGCCCACTTTTGGTCGTGACGGCTGTATGAGTTATGCCTCCTTATTCTGACCCCCTGGGTAGAAGTAACGGAGGAAGAAAAAATCATGATTAGGAGTTGTATTTACAGTATTGTAAAAATATTCGAAAAATAGTTTTCTGAAATTATACATGGGAGATGCATTCCTAATGTCATATGGTATTTCATTCCATAATCGGGCACCTCTTACTCTAAATGACCCTTGAATCTGACACATTCTGTGGAAAGGCATCTTAATGATGTTATGTCTTTCACGAAGCTTAGACTGTACTGCAAGGTCTCGGTCTACAAATTGGAAGGAGGTTAAATAGTTACTCAGGAGTTTAATTCTGAAATAGAGTGTGGAGCAGATTGCTAATGAAGAATTGTCTTCTCTTGGCAATATTTAGCAGACCAGCTTTAAGTCTGTAAGAAGTTAAGTGTTCATATTTAGGCAGATTGTAAATAAAACGGACACAGGCATTCAACGCACACTCAAGTATTGAATGTAAACCGTCGATCAAGTCATCATATACTTAACAACCGATGTCAAAATGGGTCAAAATTAGACTTTTGAACAGAAGTATCCGAAAGGAGGTGGTTAAAGAGTTTTGGTCGCTCAAAATGTGTGCTGAAGGGCGATCCAATCTGATTAGTCTTCAAAAAGTTATCGAGTAAACAGACACCAACGACGACGACGGCAACGACGACGACGACAACAGACAGACAGACACCAACGTAAAAACTACTTTTTTGGAATCATAAGGTCTCAAAACGTGGAGATTTCATACATTTCGCGAAAGTCAATTTTCACATAAAACCAATACCTTCTCATTATGATGAGAATGTAATATAATAAAGTTGCAAATGGGTGTATGATTAAGAAATGCTAATTTAAGATGCAGCTCTAAATTGCAACCCGCTTGAAGATTAGGATCGTATGGGAATGCAAAATTTTTAATATTTTTAGTATTTTTGACTTTTCGTTTGTTCAAAAAATGAATGTTTGTAAATTTGAGTTAGCAGCAATGAAATTCTACTTTCTGATTTATGAATTAGGAATTTTATACCTCTGAAAGAAAGTTTTTGCATGGTGATTTTTGGCCAGTGGGGAGAAAATATATTATCTCCCCTAACATTTTCTTTGCTTTCAAAGCATTCTTTTTATAAATTCTACGGATAATAATTACCTATGAACAAAATTCCAGAACAATAATTTGTAGATGAGAATATTTTTTAGATATTTTTTTTTTTTGAAGTAGAAAATGTTCTTAATTGATATTTCTACTTGTCTCTCAGTTTGGCCGAGTAATACTATTTTTATCTTGATATGTGCGTTATTTTGACTGAATCAAAAACTCAGTGTTTCTATAAAAATGAATAAGAATAATCTGTCGACCTTCTTGGGGTGACGATTTCTCTTATGAACATCTTTTTTGTATCTCATTTAGCTTTGCTGGAAGATAGAAACATTCCATGAATAAATATTCTGGAGTTTATTTGTAGAACGTTTCGAAATGCATAGTGTTGCATAATGATTTTTGAAAAGCTTTTCCGAAAAATAAAACCAGAACTTTTGATTCAAAATAGATGGGTCACGAACTCGTCCTTTCATCTAAGGCTTGGAAAAAGTGTTCTGGAGCACAATATAACCTGAATGATTTTTCGAAAATTATTGCGGCTACTCGACACAGACTTCAGATAGACACCTTTGTGAACATTTTTTCTTCTGACTCAAAGGGTCTCAAAACTTGGAGAATCGATAAAAATCGATGAAGTCGTATTTCACATGAAACCAATGCCTTCTTATCGAGTATGTTACTAAAAAGGTAACTAAAAATCTTGTACTTCTGGCGGAATTTCTCCCTGCGTGTTTATTTATTAACCCTGTCAGAAATCAGCGAAAAACCTACATTTGTTTTTCCCCAGAGGGAAAGATTTGGAAAGGTGCCAAAATATCGAAGCAACTTTGTTCATTCAGGTTACTCCATTTCTTGTCACAACAGGTTTCTAGCAAAAAAAGAAAAAAGAAATTTTCCTTTTGAACAATGCAGAATCTCACGTCAGATACGTTACGTGAGGGGTCACGAGGAACACCAGTAAATGCCTACGTCATAATTGAATGACGTTTTTGTGAAAAGAACGATTTTTGTCATATATACGATATCGTAAGCCTTCTTAAACATAACATTCATTCAGACTGTGTAAACTTCTAAAATTTGCTTTACACGAAGATGCTGCGGTTCCCATATCACTCTGCTGTTCCAAATTTAAGAGTCGTAAATGTATTTTGAATGAGTAATCTATTACTTTCCAAACTTCAGAGAAAAAATCTCGAACGCTTTTTTGACGTTTCTCTAGATGAATTAACATTGAGCGACTTGCTATATAAAATAATCGTTAATCAATATGAAAGACAAGGAAAGCATTTATATATTCGTCACTTAAATCCATGAAAGAGATAGGTAACTCATCAAAAATTGGGGAGCGACTTTTGAATTCGGGACAGCGGCACCGCAGTCGCATATTGGTTTATAAACGCAGTTGTTCCATAAACTCAATATCCGGAGAATTTCCAAGTTATAAAGTCTTATCATTTCAACGAATTCCGAAGACCTCCGGCGTACAAATGGTGTTGCATATGAGGATTTTTGCATTACTGTTAATTATCGAATTGGCTACGAAATCATCAGCTTTCCTGAACAGAAATAGAAATAGAATAGCACCTCTGGAAGTATGGGAAGAAGGAGAACGAGCCCTGAACGACCATGTGGTATTCGTAGATGAAGTTTCTATACCAGCTGATGAAAATGGGAGGGCAATTGAATTTGAGCAGGATTTTTCAACTTTGCACAATGAAATAATTACTATGGTTCGTGTGACAAACTCTCCACGCTTGCCCGTTACTCCAGGAGTGAGTATTCAAAATATTCGGAATGGTCGAGGATTTCAGGATGTCACCCTCAAATTCATCAGTAGACCGAATTCTGGAATTAATAAATTCGTAGTGCTCTTCGGTCGTTAAGAATTCTTGATTTTTATGTGTCTGCCAAAATATAAGGAACAAACTCATTTTGTATGTGAGCCAATAAACCAATCCTCATCATCTTGAAAATTACTTTTATATTATCATTATTAAACTATTCAGCTGATAAAATTAATCATACACGGACGTTATCATACTCTCAGAGATTCAAATGTTATATCCGAGTTGATATTTGAAGTTAAAATGCAGCGCTAGCATTTGGCCGTGCACTTACACGTACGATCTTCTTCCGTTGAAGTAGGATATCATTGTCTTGTGTGACAGCGTCTTCGCGTTATTAAGAACTTATGATCAACTCATTACATTTTTCTTATTGCGCTGACTCTCCGACATGTGTTCTTGGATGTGTTCAGATGACTTTTGTTTTAATAAATATAGATTTTCCTTGTCGCATGATCACAGAGTCCCAAGGAAATGAAGCCACAGCTCTGTGATATGTTAACCCCGTTTTATTAGGGTCTTCGAATTTCAAAAAAATAGCGGTGGATAGCCAGACATCCTTCATAAACTGGCACTTAACCAGGAAACTCGCGTGTTTTCTGGACCTTGTAGCACCAACTTTTCTTTTTTTAAAACATTGTACAGGAAATAAAACTTTCAGATGTAATATTTCTGTAGTTATTTGTTGTTGAGAGTTGTTCAGTTTTGGCGTATTTTGAGGACTAGACGAAAGTCCAGATTCCGAGTATTTTTGTATTGCGGCTTCATTGCCAGTTCTAAGCTTCATTTAGCTCTCCCTCCTACTCTATAGATCGCAAACTTCTTGAAAAAAGCGACCAACTACAGGCTTAGTTGAGAGAAGCGATAAGCGAGTGTTAAATGTGTTTCGTGATCAAATCATTTCCTTGCTAGGTAGGCCTGCCGTCAAGTTGAAGATTCCAACACTAGAGAAATTTTAGGCAAGCCGATGTGCCACATTAAGTAGTAGCAACAGCAATCGCGTAAAGCAGTGCTTGAATAACAATTTTATTTCGATCCTCCCTCAACTTGGTGAACCAGCTAAACCACACGAGCACACTGTTCTTCCTTGATGGGACTGCTGCTCGCCCACGTGGAGTCGCTGTGCGTCAAGCTACACCAGACGTTAAGTAGCGTTGCTTTCATAGCACTGGAGCAGCAGCTAACTCAAAACTTTCCCAGTGCGCCTCAAACTTGTTGCGTATGAAGCACATATTAGATATGGAGTAAATTTTAAGCGTCTACGAGCTTATTAGGTCTGATTCCAATCTGCCTACTTGACCCAATAAAAAGCGGGCTAACTTAATAAAGCATCAAGTTGTTCCAATTCCCAATCTGGGGTCAATTTTTATGATGTATCAACTGTTTGCATGTCTTCGGATTTCAGAAATATATAGGCAGATAGTTGCACATCCACGCTACATATCTAAATAGGAGAATCTTAATATATCCAATTGAATTCCCGAAAACAAAATTGCATTGAGGAAATGGTAAGTCAAGAACTCCAAAGAGAAAATGTTTAAAGCTAAGTTCCAGGTTTATTAGTATTGAAAATTGCAGAGCATTTATAAGAGATGTTGTATCTATACACTGAGAAAGAAGCGCAGTCTAGCAGCGTCCAGAACGCACTGGTTACATTCTAAGGGTAACAGTTTGAATTGGACGTAGCAAAGTGCGCGCTGGACTGGAACCATTCATGTCCAGAACGCACTCAGCTATGTTTGGGACATTCATGAAACGAAGAGTTGTCAGCACTGCCTGACTAGCAGTTATTCCTGCTCCGCGCGCTGCTGAGCAGTGTCGAGTCAGTCGAGTATAAACATGCGAAGAAATGCTCAAAGAGAATTGTGTTGTTGTTAATGTTACTTCTGTAATCGGTGATTTTGCTAGTTTCTTTAAACTTTTTTTTTGTTGTGATATACTTTCAGTTTTTGTGTTAAACGGGAGTTCTCTACAGCAGCACCCACGAAGTTATGGGAGTCGTGGAATTAGATGGTGAGCTGAACGTTGTCACGTATAACAACTCTTAAAGTATAACCTCTTCAATGAAAAAACCTATTACACATCATTTCAAAAAATCGATTATTGTGCTCTATGTATAGACAAAGATGTATTCTAAAAAACGAACATTTCATATGTCATTGCAAAATTAATGAATAGAGTTTAAGGGGCTGTCTAGAAATTACGTAACCCTCCTAGAGGAGCAGGGGAGTCCAGCTCGATGTGACAGTTCGTGACACCAGGGGGAGGGGGAAGAACGTTACGTTACAAATTACAATGTATTCATGTACCCTCGATCGGCATGAGAAATTAATAAATTCTTCATTTTAAAAATACCATATAATTACAATTTTGAGGATAGTATATTAAAAAAAAATCATCACAATTCAAAACAAATAATTTTGATCCCAAATCCTGAAGATTTAATTTGCAGTTGAACGAAAAGAACAAGTTCAAAAAAGTCAATGGAATTCGAATTTTTCGATGCACAAGAAATTCTGAAACTATTTTCAATCACTGTGTGTGAAAAATAACTAAAATTAAGAAATATTTTCAGTGATTCCATACATAGCAAAACTGCTTTGTAATAGTTTTTTTATGAAATAGATTATACTTCAAAAGAGGTTATACGTGACAACGTTCAGCTTACCATCTAATTCCACGGCTGCCATAACTTTATGGGTGCTGCTGTAGAGAACTCACGTTTGAAATAAAAACTGACAAGAATTTCACAACAAAAAAACATTTGAAGGAAACTAGCAAAAGAACCGATTGCCGAAGAAACATGAACAACAGCACGATGCTTTTCGAGCATTTCTCGTATGGTTCCCGTCCAGCGCCCACTGAGCTACGTCCAATTCAAACTCCTACCCTTGGATAGTAACCGGTGCATCCCAGACGCTGATGGACTACGTTTTTTTTCCTCAGTGTACCAGCTACTGGAACTGGTCAGATGATTGTAACTTTTGTGACTTTCTTAGCACTAACCCATATAATAATTACTATGGCTTGTGTCACAAAACCTGCATATTATCCCACTACTCCTAGAATCCATGCTAAACGAATTGATTGATGTCTCAGGATCTCAAAACGTCCTCCTGAATACGGTCCTGCTTTACGGTCATTTTACAGACTTGCATTACATTCGTCAACAGTGAAGAGGAATACAAACTCATAGAGCTTGTTATTCTGTTGAATGTAATATTGCCTTTGATTTGAAGAATATCTTACAGACAATACGTTCGAACATGACCTGGAAAACTCAACGTTTTCTGTGTTGCTCAAGACCTGGAAATCTTTCATTTCTACAAGTAAAAATAATAAGAATTGCTTCCCTTGTGTATCCAGCATTATCAAAACTTACGTTGGACTTACGTCGATGTTGGACAGCCGCGGTTCCATCAAATTATGCTCAAGGCAGACAGGTATGAATTACATTAAAAAATAAATAAATTGTTGAGGATTCAAAAATCTGAAACGTTTATGATGAAAACTGAAATCAGAAAGAAAATTGGAGTTTATGAATACTGTACAGTTTTGTTTTGATCTCGATTCAGTAGGAACTGAAAGTGGTAATGACCTTTTAGCGTTCCGCGTAAGAAAAATTGTTCCTGAAGAGAACCTATTTGAATCGAATGAGAAAGATCAGATTGGATTGCGGTCCAACATATCTAGCTACTGCTTTGTTCTTTAAAGTCGATACAAAATTAACTAATTTTTGTTTGCTTCATAACAGCATCAGCAGACGTTTCGTTTGTTCTTTTTATCCATTTTTCGAGTCAACTTTGGACAGCCACTCTTCAAAAGGATTTCCAGCCATTCAAGCCTTTTCTACTGGAAAGCCAAGTAGAGGTCTTTCTGATTTACTTCCATTGCCTAAAATTAACAAGAACGTTTGGTATTTCCGATGACTAAAGGCTTAACTTTCCCGCACGACAAGCTGTTTCTTCGTATCCGTTTTTAGAGTCCTCAAAATCCATCTTCTTCCAATTGATCTTCAGGGGCCCCTTCAAAAGATTCAGCAATTTCTACTTCCATTCATCCGCTACCCCTAAATTTGCTGCTGCTGATTCTCCTCAAAGAATCTGAGAGTTTATATTCTTATGTCTTCGGAATGATTCCGACTAACCGTTTTTGGTTTATGATTTTTATACACCAAAACTACCTGCTTTCTCATAATTTTTAGTCCGAAGTATAGGTCTACTGACTCGAATATCCATAGAACGAAATATATATATAAACTCAAGAAATAAGTTGTCGAATTCTTCATGTATGGTGCAATGTAATTCTATTTCTCCCTCAGTACTGCATTTTTCATTCCAGGCTCTTTGAAACTCAATCCCAATCCTAACAATGTTTCCAATGCTTGATTTTGATTCAGAAAACTCTCAAATCATGTTTCGTTGACTAACACCTCTGAACAGTGTGTCAAAGACTCTTTCCACCAAACCAATATTCAACTTATTGATAATCTTTCATTCTGTACTCTTTCACGGACTGTTCGGCGACTAGTAATCAGGGAGATTGGATCAACGCCGTTTACTGTCATATGTTAGCCCGTACTGACTTATCACTGGCTGCTGCGCTGTTGCTAAAGTGGGCCTTGATTAAGTGGTACTGGTCATTGATGTAATGGTAAGGACTTCTGCTGACTAATTTGCTATTATTCTGTCTAAAAATTATAATTTAACGTTCTACGTGAATTATAGTCGGCAACTTTAGGGGGTTTGTGTATGCAAAAATCCTACAAATAGGCAGCTGAGAATGCAGGTAGACAATTCATGAAAGAATGATCCTTTCGAGATCATTGCAAGTTTCTCGGTTTTGTGGAACCAGTGCCAACTAACGGAGGTGGCCAGGCTTCAAGATTCGCTAACTTCACAGGTTTTTATGAATTTTGAACTTCATTTTCAGATGCTCCTCACTTCATGAGAGGGAGAAGGCAGGCTTCTGAGTGGCCTCAGTGATGTGTGTAGGTCGTTTGAGCGGAAGATATGAGAGGCTTGTTGGTGTTGACGTAGTACCACGAGGAAAGAGGATGCAAGCAAGAGAAGGAGTGAGAGGGAGAGTGGTGGGGACCTTATGCACCATAAAGTAAGTAAGTCTCCCACGTGACTCTATTTTAGGGAGAAGGAGGGAGAACATGAAAAGCGGAAATGTAAGAGGAAGGTGCAGGCAGACTTTTGTGACGTGTGACGTGTGCGGGTAAGGACGAAGTGTAACGTCATGTTGCTGCTGGTCTATCATTCGGCAAGTGAAGATAATGAGGATGCAGTCGAGTACGATTTGGACTCTCCTCGTTTTGGTGGAACGTGTTACCTGGAATCTAAGTAGTCCCGTGAACTGCTGGATAAGAAAAGTACCAACAGACAGACTTAAGTAAGAATGGTTACAATTGAATATTTTCCCTCATTTTTGTGTCTGTGTGTTGTATGTATATGCCTTTTTTCTGGCAGGACCAGCTCTGGATGCAAGACACATAGTCGTTCGACGTAACAGTTGGTCGTGGTGTTCTTGGCATAAAGCGGCTGACCAGCCGTGAGCTGTGAGCTAAGCTGACATGGTCACCCTTGCAAACCTTAGACTCAGTGCGTGAAAAAAATTCGCATCCTCTATACGATAAAAATGTACCTGATATGTAGACTCCTGAATCCCTGAGACTTCGTTGGAATCGCACATTAGATAAGCGAAATTTGGAATAACGGAAATAGAATATTGATCAGAACACGATTGTGAAGTAATGGTGATAAGCATTCTTCGTACTTCTCGGATAGATGAATCTTCCTAATGGTTGGATACGGATCTGTTGAGAAGTAATTCAATGATATTGTACTAGATCTATTTAATTTTCTCGAATGATATGGAATCTTACGTGAGGTACGTGACGTGAGGTGTAACGGACGACATCGAAAAATTCTTTAGTCATAATCAAACGGCAATAATTCCATTAGAATCATTTCTGTCATGCAAACGATATCATAAACATGATTATGCATAAGGGTAATTGGCGCTGCTTATTCTGAGATAAACTAAGATAAACTTAGATAAGATGTAAGATAGAGATTTTGCTAACATAATACCATGAATGAGTCACCCATCATGTTACAAGCTTGAGGAAAAAAATCCTAAGCGCCTTTCTTCGCCGTTTTGATCATTGAACAAACATTTCGCAGCAAAGTATTTCTGATTTCTCACAAGATAAGAGCAAACTGACAGACAACTAATTTTTATTATTCAGATAAGTCCCTAAAATTTCAGGCAGAAGTACTGTAGTCGCCTTTCTGTGTTACGGGAACAATTAGTTCAAAAACTTAATATTCAAGGTTTTTCGAGTTATAGAGTCTCATCATTCTGATAATTTTCAAGAAACTGGGACGTTCAAATGATACTGTATCGAAGGATTTTTGCATTAATATTGATCATGAAATTAATTGAAATGTCATCAGCTTTTAGAAGGAGGAACAGGATAGCACCTTTGGACATTTTTGAAGAAGGAGAAAGAAGTCTTAACGAACATGTGGCTTTTAGAGATGTATTAGATATTGCGGCTGCTACGAATGGTGAGGCAATTGAAGCTGTGCTGACTTTCTCTACTCGGTACAACGAAATAATTACTGCGGTTTCTGTTCAAAATCCTATTTACTTACCTCCTACTCGTGGAGTCCGTGTCGAACGAATTAGTAATGGCCCAGGATACCAGAATGTCACCCTCAAATTTATCAGTAGACCAAACTCTGGAATTACTGCAATCGTAGTGCTGTACGGAAATTAACCAGACTTTGTTGCTATTTGTAAACAGAAACAGAGGATGCAAACTTATAAAGCATTCTATTCCGTCAGCAATATGTAAGCGAATAAAACTGAACTTCAATGTCTTGAATATACTTGTTAATATATTTCCAAATCGAAATAG
>WSXT02001414.1:0-15108 GCA_011762715.2 Neuroterus valhalla
TTCTGTGTATGCATTACACTGTAAACTGAATTAAGTCCGTATGAAGCCGAGCGCGTAGCGCGAGGTAAATACATCATCGAGCGCGAAGCGCGAGATCCGAATGACACGCGCCGTAGGCGCGCTCAAACTTGCGAGCGAAGCGAGCCACGCGCGCAGCGCGCCATGAGAATGTGCCCGCGCAGCGGGCAGATTTTTAACGATCTGATAATCTCAATTTTTGTGGAAGCATGTTTTGAACATAAAGTAGTAGTTCTGTGCTAAAAACATATATTTTTAATGTTTAGAGCGCCTAGATTGTTTCCTAATTTTGGGGTCTTGATAAAAAATTATATTTCTGCTATATAACACACGTTACAGGGGATCCAAAAGGAAACTTGTCATTGCGGAGGCAAACTGAATCATGTCCGTCAATGCGTGGAGGAAGGAAGCGTTGAATTAACGGACAGTTAACTTCCGTAACGGAATGGTTAGAAACTCGGTGAAAGAGGGCCTTAAACAAAAACTATGCATCTATGAATTCTTAATTATTTGGAAAGCTTTTTCGGTGGATAAAACTAGAACCGTAGGTCAAAAAAGTCCAGTTATAGTACTCGTTCTCTATTTTTAGGCATTGAAAGAATTTGCCAAAGCACAATTTAATCTGATCAATCTTTCGAAAGTTACATCGTGCCCATACGGTACATTAGACTACAGACATACAGGCAGACAGAAAGACACACCGTTGACCCTTAACGAACCTATGATCTTTGACTAATACCTTTCCATTTAGAATCAGAATGTACAAATTATCATATAATCCAAATATTTTATGCCTATTAATTCAACATTTGCATACACGGTCACCTGTTCATGTAAAGCACCTGAAAATATTTTTGTGTTACCTTGCGACATTCCTAATTTGTACATTGTCATAACAAACGAGAAGATATTTTTAATGAAACTTGCCTCCGTTGGTTTTCACAAAATTTGCACGTTTTGAGATCCCCCCATTCAGAAAAAGAGCGATTTTTAAAAAGGTGTCCGTCTGTCTGTCTGTATTCTGTAGTCTGCAGTATTGTGTAGGCATGCTAACTTACGAAGGATTTGTCAGATTTGATTGTGCTTTGGCCCACTTTTTTAGGGCTTGAAAATAATGACAGAGTTTGTTAACCAGCTATTTTTGACCTATGGTTCTGGTTTTATCTATCAGAAAACGTTTTTGAAACTAATGATAATCCACTTTTTCGCTCAAAAATTCTTTTTATTAGATGCATATGGTTTCCGTCTAAATCATCGAAAAAATGATCAAGGATGTAAAATTCTCTTTCTCAGAAAAACGACGTGAGACTATGTGAAATACAAAAAAAATTGTTGAGAAGAAAAATGGTTTAACTCAGAAAGATCAACATATATACTGTTGACTATTTTTCGATAAGATGTATAGTTTTCATTTTATCCGCTATAACGCAATTGGAAGAATGAAAAAATGATATTTTCTAGACAATCTTTGATAAAAAAAGAAGGAATAATAATAGGCGAAATTGTTTACCTCAAAAAGTTCTATAAATTTTGACTCGAATCATTTTTTAATAAAGCGTATAGTTTTTGTTCTATCGCGATAACGCTGTTCAAGAAAAGAAAAATTACATTTGCCAGCGAGACTATGCAAGATAAGAAGAACGATTAAATAAGAGAAGGTGTATAAAAACATTAAAACTTCTGAAAAATCTGCAGAATCGCTTTTTTTGAAAGGAAATTTGTTAGAATCATCCTTTCGTTGTGGGGTTTCGTTGATCGTTTCTATTGAAAAGATGATATTTTTTAGTGCTATTGTTGAACTGAGGATCCAGAAACAAAATGCTCATATTTCATAACAAGTCAGCATACCTTTCAAGGCAGGTGAAGGTTCTTGTCAGTTTTTGATTCAAGCAGAATAATTTTACATGATGTAATATGAAAATTTTATACTGGGCATGAATTCGGGCCTATTGTAGAATATATGTATTCATATCTTTTTCCGACATTATGCATAATACTTCATACCATTATACTGAAAATTTCCAATGTACACATTAGAACGCGATTAGATCAAGCATCGTACAGTTTTTCACGGTAAAGAAAACAATGGGTTCGTTAAGCAGCCACTTTTAAACAGCGGGTCTGCTTTCATCTATAAAAAGATCTCTCAAAGGAGTTATACTATTCTAAAACCCTTGACCCGAGTATATCTAAAGCAGAGGTGTCAAACGCAAGGTTGGCGCGCTCCTCCTTTCTTCCCCTTCTCCACGCGCTTTATCAAGAATTATCTCCTCGTTCTACCACGGACTCCGTCTGACTACGCCTGACCACGCCTACTTGCGCGAACTGTTCACACAGCCCGGCCGCCGAGGACCCCTTTCCACATCGCGATCACCGCATGAACGCATCCAAGGTGGTAATAGAGTGGATTGACGAGTGACGGTTATTTACACCGTTGCTCACGTGTTTGACACCTCTGTTTTAAAGCATTTTCATGATAGTTTGAAAATCGGAGGAGAAATCTCATTTGATGTTTAATATTGAAAAGTTGTTTTTTGTGACGGCTATTTGTTTGAACATTCAAATTTTTGTTGAAATTCTTTCGAAGCAATAAATGTTTGTTTCGCATTCGATGTATTAAGGAACTAAAATTTGATTTATTATACAATTAAAATCAATATTTGTATATTGAATCCAAATAATATTTATAATATTGAGTTTGTTTAATTACAGTTGCGACTAAATGGCTGTACGAAGCAGGTCAAGAACTCCGCAGGCCCTGTACTTTATTGGAAAATGAATAAGTGATTTATAGAATGAGTTTATTAGGAGATGATAAAATAAGGATTCTCTCAAACTACGGAAATTGAAAATAATTTGAGAGTTAACTTCGTAGTATTTTTTTTCTTTTTCATTCAGGGGGTGCTTCCAAAAGATCAATTCAACCATTTTTACGATTCTTTGGAAGTGGCAAGTAAATTTGACGAAAATCAGATAATCAATTCAGAAAAATAATATAATCGTACTGTTAAAATACATCAATCTTGAGCTGAAGCGTGGGAAGTTGGATTGGAAAACGTAATTAGGTTCTGAAAATATTATCAAGGAAGAAGTTTTCTTTTTTCTTCACATTTTCTAAAGAATGTTCGACATTTATTAATGAAAATTAAAATGAACTTCAATAACTTTAACTCATGTAACACATGACCTTGGGTATATTTTTCTAATTTTTGGCATCAAACTCTCCTCATTTTCATAATTTAATCATATTAATACACACAGAGGAAGACTTTGTTGAATCGAAAAATTCTTGGTAATTCAACTATAGAATATGGTTGTTATATGGATAACAAAATATTTGGTTGACCCAAGAGAACTTTTTGGTTAGTGAGTTTGATTTATCAATAAAATATTTTCTAAAATCAACAAAACGATCTACCAAAAATTTTTATTCATTCAAGAAAACAAACTTTCGACACCAAGAAACTTTTTCATCATTCAAGCATATGAAGATTTCCGAGGAATCGCAGAGAAACAATACGTAGCGCAATTCTCATTCTTCAGAAGGAATTATTATTATCCAATACAAAATTTTCGAAGTTTGATTTATTATATTAAAAAAGTAAGTGTGAAAAATGACTGATAAACATAATTTTATGTGGGGCATGCGCGGAGTTACAAGATTTCGACTTAAAAATTCTACAAACGTAAGCATCGTATGAGCTTTTTGTGCTATTTTTATGAGTTTTCTCTATCTTCGCCGAAGACTTCATTGTCCATGAACACGACATTTGGAGAAGAGGATTTTCTGTTATTTCCAGTATCATTTCGAATTGTCGGTTCATAGATATGTAGAGTGCACTTTCTTTTTGGTTTATACCAGAAGATTTATCATTAGGAAGGGGTAAATTTGATCATTGCAAAATATAACAGTTCCTAATCCACTTCAATATTCTGATTTACAAGGATATTCTAAATCATTTGAATCGGGACACTTTATGCATGAAATCATGATGTCATGAACATTTCAAATAAGAGAAATAATTTTTCAATTGACGTTATCTGGGTGATTGAATTTCTAATTTTCAGAATGATTTAATTTATGTCATTAAAATTGTTAAATTCTTAGTTCCAAGTATAAAAATACTGTAAGAATTCCTCATTTCATTTACTGAGTTTAATGCACAGCATATTTCTTCCTCTTTGACCAATACACGAAAGGTTATAGTCCATTGTTATATTTCTAATAAAAAAAAAAAAAAAACAAGTGACCAAGGCTTTTCATAACGAAGGTAGGTATATGTGCAAATGTAAATGTGATAAAAAAATAGATTAACGAAAGGCGTGACTATGATAAGTTTCAGAATCTCCGCGTTTGAGTTCTGTTTATTATCCCGATAAAAATCGGTAAACAATAAAAGGCATAATGTTGCGCATTTTCCTTCGTCGCTTCTCTAAATAAGGGGAATGTTTCAATAATCTCGCGAAAAAGAGAATTTGAAAAATTATAAAGGCAGGTGCCTTAAAATGGTGTTCAAAAATATATGATTATTATCGTTTGCCCCTGCAGGAAGATATCTGAAGGTACTTAAGAAGAAGTAAGTAATTATTAACTGAAAATACGCATGTATATCGAATCTTTGAAAACCTATTTCCAAAGATGAGCTATTTTAACGTATGTTCTTCAAAATTAATATTTATCGCCTTCTCAAGATTTGTGTAATTTTCATGGACATAAGCCTCGTGAAACCAATAATAGCCCTTGATAACAGCCAATTCTCGTAACTTTTGAGTTTAGATGAAATCCAAACATCTTCATCAATATGAACGGTCGGTATGTCGTGACGTCATTCGATTCTATTGTCCCTTATAATATTTGAAGCACCTTTTAAGGACATAATTACAGTCGAGTTTGCTAGGAGATCTTTTGGAATTCTGGACACAAATTTTAGGTCAAAAATAAATGATTCGACCATGTCGATTCAAATGACCTAAACTTTTGGAATAATACCTCCAATTTCTCGTAATCAAGGTAATATCCAGAAATTTATGAGATTTTATGAAATTACTATAAAACGCCAAAAACTTTCGGAAATTTTTCAAAATTTCGAATCTCCGCTTTTTGATGATCTAACAAATTACCAGAAATTTCCTTACATCCGATAATTTCAGAAAATTACTAAAAACTCGAAAAAATTGATGAAATCTAGAAAATAACAACAAACTTCCGGAATAGAAACATTTTTCTTCATATCAATGTTAGGGACAATAATGTGTAAGAGAGGCGCAAAAACTGTTTTTGGCCCCAAATGATATTTCAGAAGGAGGAGTCAGCTCAGCTTCGGCTTCGTCTACAGCTTTCCTACTACGGCTCCACTGATTGTGAGTAGTGAGCAGTGATGGGAACAACTCGAAGTAAAAGGTTACCATAAATTACTAATAAACTGCTATGAATTAAAGAATATTTTTCAAGATTGTTTGATATTTTTAGACAACCTCAATATCGGGTAAAACATTAATTTTTGAAATTTTTCTACTCATTCTGCAAAGCTTCAGATACTATCAATTTCCGGAACTTTTGTTACTTCCTTTTTCAGGAAACTTCCAGAATTTGAAAAGTTTCTCGTGATTTATAATGCGCAATTATTTTTAGGTATTTTCGGTCATTTTTGTTCAGTGAAATATAAATTTTCAGAAAGTTGGTTTTGATTGTTTCCAAAATCGAAAATTTTTGTCTTTTTGTTTTTTAATTTTTAGTATTGTTCACATGTTTTACTGGACTGGACATGGGAAACAAGTGCTTAATCGCCTTAATCCATATGTCGCTAACCAGGGTTTTCATCCCGGGTGGAAGTTTCAGAATATAATTATGTCCGTTTGAATCTGAACAACTTCGAATCATTCCAATCCGATGCGAACGAATGCGAAATCGGTTTCCGACTTGTTGTCTTACTGCGTAGCAAGGTGACAAGTCATTCAGAACAATCCCGTGTCCTTCCGCACTTAATCCGAATAATTCTGGATCAATTGGAATGAAATACTCGTCCTGTTTGAATTCGTCAAATCAACATTCTGGAAGCTTCCGCATCGATTGAACAAAAAAAAAAAAAAACGATCGTTCGCATCTGGGATATTTCATTCAGATCAGATGTTTCAGGAAATCGATTTTTTAAATCAAACGTTTCAATTTTTAAATCGGTTCTTTGCTGTTCGATTTTCTTGAGAATTGATATTTTTTACCCTAGAATCGAAAAACTGATTCTCTTTTTTTCCTGTACCCTGCCTGTGACTGTCTGTACAATCTATGTATTTGATTTCACACTCTTTGTCAAAATCAGTATAGCAACTAGAGGATAAGAAAAAAACAATTATAAATCCATCCAAAACTATAAAAAGTCTTCAATTTCAAGATTATTCAATTTCTGATCTGATTCGAAATTTTTATTCTTCAGGTGTTAATATGTTATTGTACAGTATGTAAATGTGTACAGTGTGGAACTGCCTACTTTCCGAACTTGTAGTATAATATAATATTCCAGGACTCAGAAAATGGCTATAAAACCCTTACTCAGTGCTGCTGTTACCATGTTTCTCTTTTCTACTGGGATTGACAATTCTGATTCGTCAAATAGTGATGTTGATGCTTCGGGCAGTTTTACTTTTCTCAGTAAGCAAGATAATTAGGAATTTTTTATATAAATTGTATGATTGATGATAGATGATAGAATCTGAAGCAATTCTAGATCATGAATAATCATTGGAATTGAATCATTGGAAAGAAGCAATCAGAATCAGGAATCAGAAAATGGTCACAGCATGATATAGTTGCTATATCAGCAACAAAAATATTTTTGCCATCCTAGCGTAAATTCTATTATCCCATTAAAACTTGTTTGTTTGGCTTAACTAAGCTTATTTGGTTGATAACCCGATTTTTGTTTGTTACAAGAAAGTTTTAATGATAATATCGGAAATTTTGTTATGCTCGTAGAGGAAATAGTTCATTTTATGTTATGATGGTAATGTTTTTGTCTACTTGTTCTCATCAATATTTAAATAATGAATCATTTAAATATTGTTTTTCAAAGTGATGAAAGAATGATTCTCTAGCTCCCTTGGGATTCGAACCCGGGTCCTACAGATTTCCGGTCTGATGCTCTAGCCCACTAAGCTACGAAGAGTCCAAAAATCATTTTCCACAACCCCCTACAAGCCAATGAAAATCGTGTTAGAATGAATCCTACAAGTATAACGATTTCGTCGAAATTGGCTTGTACAGGTTGTGAAAGATGATTCTTGGACTCTCCGTAGCTTAGTGGGTTAGAGCATCGGACCGGAAATCTGTAGGACCTGGGTTCGAATCCCAGCGGAGCTAGAGAGTCATTTTTTCACAACTTTGGGAAACAATATTTAAATAATTCATTATTCAAATATTGATAAGACCAAGTAGACAAAAAACATTAACATCATAACATAAATAGACATGCCTGGTCAAAAACCGTAACATCAAACTTAAAATTAAAAGAAATAGTTTAATGTTCATGCTCCAAAAGCGATTGCAAAATATTAAATTCATGATATTCTTTAATTATAGTTTAACTGCTATATGCTAATAAGAATCTGATGGAGGAATTCCCAACGTTCTTTGAAATTTATTTCATTTTGATGTTGTTGGCATATCAAAATTCGCTTACTGTTACAGGCACATCAAACATTATTAAGCAGGGAAAAAGTAACATTCCTCAGATTCGATCTTGTATTTTGAAATTCACCATGAGAATTACCTTTCTGGCCTTTTCAATTGAATGAAAAATAATATTTCTATTCAGATACCTCATATTTTGTTACTTGATTTGAATTTCATAGCAATATATTTCTAACCTTTGCACATTATCTAATTGCAAGCTATACGGCAGGAAGTTATCGAATCACTCTTTCACGAAACTTTTCTCTTCTCTATTCCAATTGGATTTTCAGTAGCTTTCATAAATTACTCGCAAGTATATGCAATGGTATTCATAAAATTAATATTTTAACTTCAGGAAAGCTGGCTCCAACTGTTGGTGCTGCATTTCTGGGGAGCTCCGTTGATGAAGATCAGGAGATAGAGAAGGAAGCTGATAGAAATGAACTCAGTCATTTATATAAAGTAAGGTCTAGCAAATGCTATATTTGTATCTAAATATGTGTCCTTCCCTGAACTGGAAAGTGTAAAGAATTATTTTAGGGAAAATGAAGAACGTGGGAAAATAGAAATGGTAGCAAGAGAAGAGAAATTGAGTAAATTAGAAGCAAGGGCCAAAAAGAGTATGGCAGGGATAGTAGGTAGCAAGAAAGTGAATAAAGGTGGGATAGACGCTGAGTACGCGCAGAACGATGATAAAAATGTACATAGCAGATTGACACAGATAGGAAGACCAATAGAAGGAGAACAAAGAAGAAGGGGGAGCAAGAACTTTTTGATCAAGGGGATGGTTACAAAAAGCGGAACAGGAGGTAGGATATGGGTAAACGAAGAGACGAGGATCTGGAACAAAGAAAAAGAAGTTTTGAAAGTCTGTCGAACAAGTCAAGGGAGGAGAATGGACGGAGAACGGCGAGGTGAGAGTCAAGGGAACGCGACAGGGTTTACAGTAAGCAAGCAAACCTAGAGGCGAGAACGAGAGAAGAGGGGAAGTAAAAAGTGGCATTCTATTATGTGTCAGGATTAGAAAACAAGGACCTAGGTTTCTGGGAGGAATTGAAAAAATGGGACGTAGTAATAGTGAGTTAGACATGGGTGGAGGAGAAATACTGGAAAGGGATAGAAGAAAAGTAAGTAAGAGAATATGTTTGGAATATGCAAGCAGCAAGAGAGGAACATGAGTAATGATGAGAAGAATCAAAGTGGTCGAAAAAAGGGAAGTGGTAGCATGTGTTTACAGGAGAAAAGGGGAAGAGAAGGGATAGACAGGTATAAGGAGGAAGATTGAAAAAGAAAAGGGGCTGGCATCGATGGAGGGTTGCCTCAATGCATGGACTAGAAATCAAGGAGGAGAGGTATGGGATGAAGAGGAGGAGGCTTTTATGAGGAAATCGAGGCATAGAGAAACAGATCGAGAGGGAAGGGTACTTCTGAACTTGATAGGAGAAGCAGAGTAATTCATCTGCAATTGAAATGCAAAAAGAGACGCGGATGGTGGAATAAAATTCACAGGGAAAGAGGAGACCGAAATGTACTTCAGCGGAAGAGAGGAAAACTTGTAGCCATGCTTGTAGACTTCAAAGCAACGGTCGACTCAGTGAACCGGAGGGTGTTGTGGCAAGCAATGAAAAAAAGAGGAATAGATGAGGGGCTGATTGAAAGGATAAAAAAAATATTTGTGGAGAGTATATTCAGAATGGGGACAGTAAAAGAGGAAGGAGATGGATCTCGGACAGGGAGAGGATTCAGGCAAGGTTGTTCGTTGAGTCCGCTTCTGTTTAGTACAATGTTATTAGACTTAGAGGAAAAGCTGAAGAACAACGGAAAAGCTGGCACGATCCTAGGAAGCAGTAAACTTTACTCTAAAGCATACGTGGATGTTCCATTGACGAAGGCCAAAAGGGGATTGAATTTGATGTTGAGAGTATTTGAAGAGTACCTCAGGGGAAAATATTTAACAGCAAACGTTAGCAAGCAAAGATAATGTGCTTCAGGAATAGATAAAGAAGATTGGAATAAAAGTGGACTTCAACGAAGAAACGATTGGACTAGTGGAGGAATTCTGTTACTGACGGTTTTGGTTTGAATCGAGGGGAGGTAACGAGCTGCAAGTAAGAAAAAGGATGAAGTGTGCGAGTACAATAATGGGACAAGTATGGGGTATACGGAAGAGAAGGTTTAGGGATGATTGGAGGATGAGAAGATGGATATTTGATGTGGTTTTCTGGAAGGGTATGTAGAATGTCAGGAAACATAATTTGAGATGATGATACGACATGGAGAGGAAAGATGGAGGAAAATCATGGAATCGTAGTACAATAGGTGGTAAAAGAGTGGGCAGTTGGTCGTGGGGGCTAAGGCATGCGCTTTAGACCCACGCGCCGGCTGGTTGTGGGTTCGATTCCCGCCTTGCACTCTGGAAGAGCTTTGGCGGCCCACGCGGTGAACACTTGCCTAGCAAGGGAGTGTTCATCTCCGGAAAGTCATGGTGCCGGTACCTCTTGAGAGAAAAGTTACTCTAAGTACTTGGGACTGGGGTTCTTGGTGGTTCGGAACCCAACTTAAGCTGTAGGTTCCCCTTACTAACTTACTACTTAGGTAGTGGTAGGATGTGTAAAGGAATGGTGGAGAGGTTCGAGGAAAATGTAAACCCTCAGGGGACACATTGAATCAATCAATCAATAGTACAATAGGTGGTATAAGATAATTGAATGTGTGAGGGAACCAGAATATCTGACAAAGTTAAAAAAGAATGGATCAGGAGACTGGGAGAACTAAGGGAAAAAAGCCAAGGGTTTCTCCGGATGAATGGACGTTAGAGCAATAAAGTAAAAAGTTGAAAAATCATTTGGGAGAACGCATGTTTGAACATCCAAATAGAAATAAGTGCCTCTGTTTGAATTTCATTTCAGATACGTAAATATAATAGCTGACTTATTTGACCTAAACATGCAGCTTTCACCATTTTCAAAGCAGTTTTAGTACATATTCTCTTATTGTGCGATTCTTCACGGACCTGAAGAGTTCATAATGTATTAAGATGTATTGGATTTTCAGTATGTTGGCACAAAGTTCGGAATGCTCTGCAGTGAAGAGATTTTACTTTCGGCAGTTATCCAGAAAAAGTTGAAATGCCGATACGTCGATCACGGTATTCCTTTTCTTAAAATAGGACCTTTGAAAGAGGAAGAAGCCTATCTGAAGCCTAGAATTGTTCTATATCATGACGTCATTTACGAAGAGGAAATAGAGGATATTAAAATAGTGTCTGAGCCCATGGTCAGTAGAATCTTCAAATTTTTACTGAATTCACATTTTAGGAAAATAAAAAACATAACTGTGAAATATATCGTTTAGTGAATTGGATGGGTAAAGTTATTAAACAGTAAATTATATAGTATAGCAAATCCAAGACATCCCGATTTTCAACACACATTGTAGGAGTACGTATATATCCTTTTCTGCAGTTGGCGAGTGCAGGAATTGTAGGTGCAAATGGTGAAATGGAGATTTCTGAAGATAGAATTTCAAAAAACACCTTCCTAGAGGATTATGAAAATCAAAGCGTGGAGCTTATAAGTCGTCGAGTGGAGTATATCACAGGTTTGACCACCGAAACAGCTGAGCCACTGCAAATTGCTTATTACGAGATTGGAGGCCTCTATGAACAACATTTGGATTCCTTTGCAGTAAGTAAAGTTTACAAAAATCAACACTTGTTAATTTAATGCTCTATAAACCATAATGACTTCATAACTTTTCAGGAAGACGAACTTGGTTTTATTGAAGGAACGGTGGCAGGGAATCGTATCGCCACAGTTTTGTTTTATGTAAGTAAACAGATCCTTTTCAACCTGAATGATTCTGAGACCGAATTTATTGCGGTTGAAAATACTGTTTAAAAATCATCATTTCGAGCGTTTCGAATTAAAATCAAGAAGTTGAATTTTTATTATAAAGATCCTCCTAAATTGAATTTTTTCTGGCTTACACCTGCCCAAATAGCAAACTAAATGAATCTTAAATTGTTTCATTTCTTTTCTTTATGATGTGAAACTATAAAGCCATAGAACATCTTGATTAAAAATGTCATCCAGAAACTTCCAAATGAATAATTTATTATTGCTGCGAAAAGTATGTTCTCTAGTATTTACTTTTCTTACAATATGTCTGATCATTTCCTGATTTTCGTCTCTAGTTTTCATGTTGTTAATCCTGATGCGCTGGTTAGTCTTCTACCTTTATTTAAAATCTCATATCCTGGCACCATAAGCAATTTTTTACTTTTATTGTCAAGTCTTTCCACTTTCATCAAAATATCTTCATTGTTCCATCAGTCGTAATAATAGAGACATGTTCTCCTGTCTCTGATAATACTATTTGAATTTCAAGGCGAAAAAATAAACAATTATTTCTTTATTTCTTAAGGAGCTCATTATCTATGTATCTGAAATTTACTTATATTCCTTAGATGAATGACGTCACAGAAGGAGGTGCAACAGTTTTCACTAAGTTGAACATTACCATATGGCCTAGGAAAGGTAGCGCACTATTTTGGTACAATCTTGAACGAAATGGAGGAGAAGACCTATTAACTGAGCATGGAGCATGTCCAGTACTTTCAGGAACAAAATGGAGTAAGTATTTATTTTAAATATCGAAACAAAAAGTAATTTAAAGTTAAATATGTATAATCTCGCAATTCATATTTCACACGCAAAGAACCATGCTCAAAAATCAAATGGATTGATCACGAAAGAAAGTCATTTAAAAGTCACAAGCTCCTGTAATCGGGAAAACCATCGATAATCATCTCAAAAGTTCATCATTGTTCATACTCCGACTTTGTAATAAGATATTAGGTATTTATTTATCGGGAGAACATGCAAAAATGTTAAACAAATTGCATTCACAAAAAAAGGTATCTCCGAAATAAAATGTTTTCCTACGTAATTTTTCAATATATTTATTTTAGAGAGTATCTCACAACAATTTTAGAGTGGATCGTCAATAAGTTTTTGAGATATGACAAATAATGAAGGGCCGTGTTACTTCAAGCGGGAGCTGCTGCATTGTCTTACCCAGTCTACCACGAGCATGCGAAGTCAAGTACGTTGACTTCATTTTCCTGGATATTTTTCCGAAGGCTTCTAGTCAATCAACTTTGAATGGGAGTCAGCTATATGTCTGCAAATTCTGTTAAATAAATTATACTTACCAAATTTTTTTTATGCATAATCAATGTTTTTGTCGGAATGAAATTTGTAGGAAACATGCATATAACTGTCTAAAAAGTGACAGCGATGATGAAGTTTTGATATTTCATCCCATTCACTGAAAACTTCTGCGAATCCGGGAAAGCATTCCTTATTCATTCGTTTATCGTGGATGAGCAGGCAAATTTTTACAAAAATATAAAAAAATGCTCAAGATTAGCAATGTCTTGTAATTTGTGATTTTGCAGAAAATTCTGCGTTTGTTATTCAAGATGTTGTCCCTGGTGTTCATTGGAATAATGACCAGGCGACAATTTTCCCAATACTTTTTTATTCAAAAAGAGATGGTTCAATTCAGCACAAGACTTTGGTTTGCATTTTGGACTGTAGAAAACACGACTCAGTCGCAGACGTATTTTTATAAGAATTTAACAATTTTCTTTCGAGCAGGTGGGGCTCTAAAAAGAAGAGCGTGGAGAGCAAGTCTACAAATGAGTGCAGAAAGGGAAATAAATTTGGCATTAGAATTGTTTGAATGGGCAAAGAATGAAGGGGGTTTTTCTGATATGGCGGTGATTTACAAAAATGAAAGAGATTATAAAGCAGCTGCTGAATTTTTAAAGATCGATTTGAAAAATGTGCACAGTAAAGGGGATACAAAAGTTACACTGCATCGAACCCGTGCAAAATCACCAATCACAAGTGAAAATGTACTCTTCTTGCTCTAGATTTGAATATGTTAGCTCTTCAAAAATGTATCGAAGCGAGCTTTGAAACTAATAACGAAATAGACGAAGAAAATTCGCATCTAACGAGGTCATGATTTCGTTCAAAAATTTCGAATAATAGTGAAGATAATAATAAAAATCCTAAGTGGAAACTTTTGATTTCACTGTGCTGTAAATAAATGTTTTCCTTCGAAATACTACAGCTTACAAGAATCATTGTCCATAGGATAATATTAAAAACATTGTTTATGCATAAAACGAATTTGGTAAACATAATTTATTTGACAGAATTTGCAAAGACATATAGCTGACTCTCATTCAAAGTTGATTAACTGAAAGCCTTTTGGAAAATATCCAGGGAAATGAAGTCAACGTACTTGACTTCGCTTGCTCGTAGTAGACTAGGTAAGACGATGTAGCAGCTCTCGCTCGAAGTAACACGGTCCTACATTATTTTTTATATCTCAAAAACTTAATGACGGTCCACTCTAAAATTTTTGTGAGATACTCTCTGAAGTATATTGCGAAATTACGTAGGAAAAATTTAATTTCAGAGATACCTTTCCTTTGTAAATGCAATTTGTTCAATATTTGTGCATGCTTTCGGACAAATAAATAACTAATATTTTTCGCAAATTACAAAGGCAAAGTTTGAAAAATTATGAACATATTCTGAAAAATCTAGATTTTCAAATTCTTTTGAAGAAAGAAATTTTTGTTACGCATTCGATGTATTAGCAAGCTGAAATTTTATTTACTATACGATTAAAAACAATATTTGTATATGGAATTCAAAGTATTTTCATAATATTGAGTTTGTTCAATTACAGTTGCAACCAAATGGCTGTATGAAGCAGGTCAAGAACTCCTCAGGCCCTGTACTTTATTCGAAGATGAATAAATTATTTATAGGATGAGTTTATTGGATGATGATAAAATATAGTCCAGTATATGTAATCGGATTTCTATATGCATTATTGCAATTCATTGGGTGAGAAAAACTTTTTTGCCGTGTTTAGGATACCATATAGGAAGCCTTATTCCAAGTTTACGACCATCAACCCTTTTCAGGTTGTCCGTCATTTTGGATTAAGGAGTGCTTTCTTTTATCGCGTATAACAGTCGTATTTTTAATTCGATCAAGAAAACAGTTGATACCATTTTCCATGAGAAGAATGAGTTATTCAAATTAGTATAGTTAATGTTCTCTCGGATGTTGCTTATTTGTTGCTTATAAATTGATTAAAAAAAAGAGAGTTGAAATTTTTTTTAGCTCGAATGTCTTTCTTGATTTCAGTACTATCGCTAAAATTTCATGACAAAAGTTGTTATTCATATCTTATCTAGCGAGATGAGACATATAAGTCTGATTTTTCCAAAAAGTCAGTCTATTTTGGAACGTTCGTTGAGATGCATCTCGTGCAGCCGACCAACCATGAGTGATTGTTTTATTGGTAAAAAGGCTTCAAGTCTTTCCGATATA
>WSXT02001425.1:0-15108 GCA_011762715.2 Neuroterus valhalla
GTGATCAGCGCGTCAAAATACGTCGGTATACAGAGTTTCAAAGAAATCGGAGGTAAGCGCTTTTCGGAACTTTATCCTAATATGCAATAATATAATGATATTTCAATGCTAAATAGAGAATTATATTTGAATATGCGCAAATCACAGAAGGTTTAGTTTATAATTATGCAGTGTGGTATCTATTACTTATCTAATAGAGGCCTTAAATCTTCACAATGTTTTTGCAGTCTATCTTTTACTGTTCTGAGTGCTGTGTCGAAACTGTTCGTGTCATCGCTATATTCTTTGTAAAATTCATTAATATATCTACACATTCTAAAAACTGGAGACATAAATTTATTGGTTTCTTCAGCAAATGAAGGTAGAGAAGATCTCTTGTCCTAGGGGACAGTCTCGGAACTTTGAAATGAAGTAAACTCAGTAAGTCAGGACAGTAAACTAAACCACTGATTATTTTAAATTCCAAATATAATAGACAGAATTATATGCCTTTCCTGCAATATTAACATTTCGAATCGATTATATAGTCGTTCATAGTCACATCCTTTAGGCGGATACACTCGGTCCACCTTCATAACAGAGCCTTTGAGAATCTTTTTTGAACTTTTCCTACATGATTAATTGACTTTTTTCTACGAGGGCACCAGATGACCGATGCATATTCAAGCTTCGATCTCACAAACGCAAAATACATTGTTTTTAAAGTCTTGATCTTCTTGAACTGCTTACAAGATCTCAGAATAAAAGACAGCATTTGATTATCTGCTCGCACAATATTTTGAATATGTTTCGAGAAAAAAAGTTGCAATTCAAACCAGCTAGGTCTTTCATGCAAATTACTCTTGTGAGAGGAGATCCTCCGATTTTGTAGCTGAAGATTATGGGATTATTTCTTCTAAAAAAAGTTTCATGTACAAAAAGTAATGCTTGTCAACTTGCGGACATTGGTATCTTTAGCTAACGTTACATCAGTATTCATTCATCAGTGACTTTTTCATATTTTGTGACATTGTTCTGTGTAGAATTACTATTCTTTCAGTCCTACACAAACAAGCAAAAAAAAGGCCCAACAACCTGCTTTTCTCTGAAGCTGTTCCGTTGTTTTTCGGGCGCCAGCTTGAAACAGTACTGACTACTTCAATTAAGGACTTTTATAACGCGCCTGAAAAATTACGGACCTGTTGCAGTAAAGAAGCAGGTTCTCGGGCCTTTTTCTTCCTTGTTTGGGTAAGACTAGAAGAATAGTAACGCTGCACAGCAGAATTTTGCAGAATATGAAAAAGTAACCGTTGAATGAAAATTGATGTGACGAAAGCCAAAGATAATAATGTCCGAAAGTTGGATATCATTTCTTTTTGTACATTTAACTTTTTGTTGGCCTATTAGAATGTTTCATTAGGAGGACCTGAGATCTTTTTTTTCCTCTTCTTTTCTCATGTAGGTATATGTTTTTTTTTGTCCTTAAAGCTCGCCAATATTTTCTCACTTTTTAAAAGTTTTTTTTTCGTGGATTATTAATGTTCCTACTCTTTTCATTCGCTCTCATTTGAATCTTTTTGGGGTATTTCAAATCCCCCTTACCCTTCGCCATCCTACATCAACTGTTGTATCTGGACTCTGAGATTTCTACCATCTCTTCTCTCGTTGTCTCATCTTCAAATTTCGACTTAATGACTTGACATTGACCACACTAGCATAACATCCAATCTCTTATCCTTCAGATGTCCTTTAACCTCTTCTTCTATACTGCACCTCATAAACTTTTCTTATATTCCTGTACCGCACACTAGGCGTGAACACAGAAGGAAATTTCGGAAGAGGGAGGAGGGGGTTGCCCATTGGGCCATAATCCGTCACGGGGTAAGCGTAACTGGTTAAGAGCCATGAGTGGTTAAGTTGAATACACAGGAGGACACTAGTCTCCCCTCAACATGGCAACAGAACGTGGTATTCTCGAGTGGTCATCCATCCAAGTACTAACTGCGTCCAACGCCGCTCAACTTCAGTGATCAAACTGGATATGGTTTCTCGTTCCTGGCATGGCCAGTGGCCTGGGGAGGGGGTGGACTCTAAAAATCCTCCCTTGCATTCGCCACTGACTATTTATAACTATTTGTCGCATTTCATTAAATTTATTCTATTATTAGGCATATTATAAAGTATCATTTCAAGAACATTTTGTTAAATTTTGGCACAAGAATATGAAGACATTTATGCATTTGAGCATTTATGATGAAGCCTCTTATTTGCGGTGTTCGTCATATCTCAACGTAGAGTTATCTGAGACAAATGAGTAAAAACTTTTCATCAAAAGGTTTGTACAAAATTTGAAAATGATCAGTCGAGTAGTTTTTTCAGGAAAGTGAACACCGACTTTAAAACCCTGATTTTAAGAAAAACGCGTGTAACGTTTTAAACTGTGAAAAAGCGGAAATTTTTTTTTTTAATTACACTGAATCATCGATTCCAGCTCCATTAAAGGACATTTTCTATCAGCCCTGGTGATACGAACGCTGTCCTTGTGTTTCCAAAAGATGTATAACTGAGAGTTTTGCTCCGATTAACTTCAAATTTTGACACAATATTCTTTAAATGTTTTACTATAAGAAAATGCAACAAGAAAAAAATCGATTTTTTTACCCTAATACCCCCTTAACTGCAGCTCGTTTCTTGCTCCTGACTTCAACGAAAACTCCGGGTAGCAGAACCACTTGACCAACTTGACCAACTCATTACTAATCTTCTATTCTACTTTTTGTATTTATAAAATACTTCATCCTAGCCTGCTCGAGTACTCACATTCAACCTTCAATCTTTTCCTCTCACATGTTCAGATTCATTCCTTATTCATCATCCACTACTAGGACTACATTATCTGCGTATGCTAGAATAGTGTCTATCTATAGTAATAGTGTATATCTGATAGTGTCTATGTTTTTCTTCCCTCTCTATTTCTCCTCCAAGTAAGCAGAAAAAGTAATTTCTTTCTTTCATGTTATGTTCTCATTACTATTTTTCTATCTTTTCTTATAATCTCTAGGGGAACATGAATTTTTACAAATGTCATTATCAAGAAAAATTTATGTACATGCTGAATCTCTTTATTGATAACAAAAATTTAACATTTTTTAAAAATTTTTAATTTCGTTGAATATGTCGACTGATACATCATCCTTATGGTGTTGGTTCATTGGCGTAAGCAGTCGATCTAGATTACATCACCCTGTTGGCAAGAAGAGATTAGCATCATTTGAGTTTTTTTTATATCTCGCCAATTATATTTTTCATCTAGTCAACGAAGAGTCAACAAGGATTTTTTTTTCACTGCATCCCGAAAATTTGATAGTAGTCTCAGCATACCCTTCACTTGAGAAAAAGTAAGCACTTTGAAAGGAAACAACTTTATAACAAATTTGCTCCATATTTTATTTCATTTTTTTAATTACCTGATGCTGCACGAGGATGTACATGTCATCCCTGCTGATTTGTAGGTTGAAACTCATAACCATCACATCTTGCAACTTCGACTCTGCCAGAATCTTCCTTGCGTTTCACTATATCACCAACTTTTTTAGTGTATTTATTAGGTCTGCCTGATCCGGTAAGAAAAATGTAGTCATGAATTATTTGAAAGATTTTTAAGAATCATCTACATAGAACTCTTCAAATTACCGTTTTCGTCCAATCCCTGAATTTTTCCGTCTTTGAATATTGCAGCAATATATCCACGATCTATTTGATCATCATCAAAAAAATGAAATCGCGTTGGCGATGACGATGACGATGACATCGGCGATGGTTTTGTTATGTGTCCTAAAGAAAAAACACCTAATTGATATGAATAGAGAATGTTGAAGAAACGATTTGAATTGAGAACGAACATGAAGACTATCTGGTCTATTCATTCTAATCGACTGAAATTGCAAAAAATTTTGAAGAATTAGAGAAAGAATTGAAGAAAAAGAATTATGTGAATACATAGGTCAAACACTTTGTCGGTACCAGGAACTTTGAACATTTTTTTTTTGCATATTGCTTTGATGATAACTTTGATGACCTAACATTCTGCGAAAACTGAATGTTTCATTTTTCCATATAGATATTTGAACAGAAAACTTGGCTCTGAAATATAATGAGTTGAAAAAATAATAATTTTGAGTTATCGAGAATTCAATATAATTTACCATACTCGGATTAAATTCCGTTCCACCACATTTTCTATTGACAATGTCATTTCTCAATAACAGTCAGTCGGAACACAATGTAGGTACTTATAATTGAAAAAATAGCTAGGCATTTCAGGCAGAATTCTCTGATATTTGTTTCAAATTGTATCTTGATTTCTTAATTACTGGGACTCGGAGGATTGTATGCACGAGAATTGATTAATTGATGACGATACTCCTCTTCCGGAGTCCGAGCGTAGGGCTGAGTTCTATACAAAGTTGTTGGTGAATAAGTTGTTCGAGTTGGTGTTGCAACGTTATACTCTGAATAGTTGTCTGGTTGTGACCCATTTCCGGGAGAAGGATTAGATTCTGTGAAAATTAATACAGGGATTGTTTCATCAGGTTATTTTGATGAGCGCCATTGTAATTGATCTCAAATGAAAATATCCTAAATGTAATTGGAATGTCGAATAGTATTGTGATATCACAATTCAAGGTCCTAAACAATGTTGTTTTTGGTCTCGTTTACGATTCGCTCGAATCTGTTGATTTTTAATCTTTGAATAATTTTTATAAGTATGCTCAACGACTATGTAAACTTGACAAACAATAAAACAGAAATAAAACAGAATAAAACCGAATAAAACATAATGCTTGTACGGCCATCACATTTTTTCCTTCAACTTCTATAGTTAAAAATTCTACCGCATATAGTTTCAAATCTTTAGGAATGAGTTTACCGTATATTAAACGAAATTTCGTATGCAAATTCATTGCATTCAATATTTTTATGAATTGTTCTTGCAGCGTTGATTTGATAATTTCTGCGTAAAATCATTTGAAGTACTTTCTTCCATGGAAACAAAGTAAGCGCGACAAGCGTATATTCCACGTCGTTTCCTTTTGAATTATTTTTGAACAAAAACTACGATACTAGCTGTTGGTAAATATGTAATTGTGCGATAACCTGAAATATGAAGAAAACTGATAACATGTTACTTGACTAGCTGTTTTAATTTTGAATAAAAATTTGGAGCGGAGATATGTATAAGGTTGTGAGATACTTTGATTTATTATCGATGTAACATAATATTATTTCCTGCTTACGAACAGAATTAACTAATGTTATAAAAGTGAAAAGCAGAGCACAAATAATATTCCCCATTTCGCTAGAAACAGAGAACTGACTTTTAATGAACTTTCCTGAGCTGTGACTGATGAGATCTTGAATGCTATTCACTTCTATTATATATTTACCATTATCTTATTATTGACAAAAAATTTGTACCTACATTGAGATGGTGGGATGGAATGGAGACAATATAGCGTTGCGCAAAGCGCATTTTTTTTGCTATAGACTGGGGAAACTTCATCCACGTGTCTTGAAATTGTTAGAGTCGGGATGGGACATTCACATATTTTTTGTCTACTGATCATATTTCAAAATCCATAGGGAGGAAGTGGTGTCATTAAACCTTAGAGTCAATGACAATAATGAATTAATGACGTCAACGTGTTTTAAGATTAGTTTCTTTGCAAAGAATTGTGAAAACTTCTAGAATGTACGGAAGAAAAATTTTGGAAATTGTTGAGAGCAAACACATGTTCTTTCTATGAGTCACAGAAAAGATAATACATCCATCAATTAAAAAATATAGTTATTCATATTTTATGAAAGAGAAGAATTTTTGGCCACCCTTGCCCACATTTCTACAGCCTGATCTACCCAAACGATTTACATTAATTTTGAATAATATGAATAATGGAAGTTTTAATTTATAAGGATATCACAAATAAAAACAAAGAGTAAAAAGTAATTCAGGTGAAAATGCTGTGGATCATCCAAAAATGCAACAAAAAAAATTAAGCTTGTTGGCCCTTCGTAGTTTTCCAACGTAGGGTGAACGTAGTGAAGGGGCAAATTACGTAGGTCCTCGAGGGGGCCAACTTAACATTTCCACACGGGAGATCGTTAAAGTAAACTGAAAAATTAGCGATCCTGCATCTGACCCTTGCTATTTTCCATTCATGCTTACCAAGAGTACCCCTGCATTTTTTATGTCAATCACATTTCACACTTTGTTTTTTCTGTGAAAGTTTTTTCTCAAAAAGCAATATTTCGCGGATCGGTCTAGTAGATTAGACTGTAAGATTAGATACAGGTTGAATATGTTTATGTGCCTTCTCCAATCCTACAGTTTCTAAACCATTGCAATTTACTTATAAGTATGCTTCAACTTATTCTCCATGGATTAACACTATTCGGCCAAGTTAAAAATCAATTGATGATCGCACTGGCAACTCAACAACTCAAAATATTGACTTGAAACAGAAAAAAAAATTGCGGAAAACTATATTTTAACCTACTATTCCGAATTTTTCTACTGTTTCATATCGTGCGAATCATCACGTTACTGAGTCCAAATTAATTCTCCTGACAATATTTTAACAAATTTTGATGAAAATCTGTAAAAAGAGGCTAAATTTTAAGTTTTTAATCAACAGCAGTTTTTCATTTTTCGAAAAGTTTGGATCGCAAGACTTTGCCCTAGAATGGATTATTTATAGAGTTTTCTAGAATTTCTGGCCCCCCTTCGTTATTAACTGTTAGGAATATAATTTTTGGGCCTATTGAGGGTGGTGCTAATTAGCCTTCTTCAAAATTTTTTGTAAATATAAAATAGTACAATTTTGAAATAAATTAAATATCAATTCTCAAGGATTCCAATAACAGAATAGTTTCAAAATTACGTGAATAAAGTAAAGTTAAGATAAACTGTACAAATAGTTCATATTCTCCCAATTTGAAGTCATAACTTACGAACAAGATCTTTTGTTTCAACAATATAACCTTCTTATTGTTTTGAATATTTGAGTAGAAATCAGAATATTACAAATCGCGTTCTTTCTTTCAACTTTTGATTTTATCATGCATCATGCATTTCCTGAATCTAACCTTATTTCAATTTACAGACTTCTAAAACTATTGATACATTTTCACTGATCAATTAATAGTTTTACATTGTCAAATTATTTCTTTTATTTCTTTCATTATAATGTTTTGTCCAGTATAATTATTCCGAGTAATAGGCTTAGTTATTATTTTTAATGGATCCATGTTGAATTCCTAATTGATAAAAAGTTTAGAGGAAATAAATGCTGATCGCACTTTCGTACCGTGAAGGAACATGAAAAAAATTTGAAAGAATTTCTTAGACGAATTGAGTGAAGACTATGAAAATCAGCCACAATTAGGAAAAGAAGAGGGGTTACACATGTTGCTGAGGTCTCAAGACACAACCTCTGTTTTATCCTTTAAGAAAACATCAGGTTCAAAAAATATAGATCTTCAGGTTTTTTGCTGGCAGTGTAATGTTAAGTCTTTCCACAAGAATAAAAATATTTCTTTCAGGTTACCACCCACTTTCTTCGCAGAATTTTTATATTTTAAAATATTTTAATACATTGCAACATGCCTTTATATTTTTAATAAATGATTATCTATTTTAGTTTCATTATCTACTGTCAGGTGGTCTTTCTCACCCAATATATATAATTTGCAAAGTGGTATTTATTGCTTGGACATACACATAATTCTAAAGCTCTCGAATAAAAACGATAGTTTTTAAAATGATTCATTTTGAAGCATTTGAACCTATAAGCTCAAAATACTGCAATTCAAATGTAAAGAAAAACTTTGTGTAATCCCCGAAAAAGATATGAAAGTTGTTAAAAGACAGTCAGAGAAGAAGGGAGAAACCAGAACTTCAATTCCATGAAAAGACTTTTCAATTTACTTTGAAGAAATCACCAAAAATCTATTTTCTCCATGCGGCCCCCCCCCCCCCCCCCTCTTGCTCACCTTTTTCGACCCTACCTCTTCTACATCATTGTGTGAAGAGGAGCTGCCTAATATCTACACAATTTCGAGTTCTGTTGTCGCAAAATGTTTTGAGATTTTGCCTATATTTTCCTTTAGTATATGTGACAGTTACACGTGACCAATTATTACATGTTATCATATTTGTCGGCTTCATAATTAGAAACCTGAACATCTTGTGCTGAAATTTTTAAAAGTGGTTCAAAATATTTAAGAGGAAGTCTGCTTGGCCCACTTGAGTCTTTGTTCAACTAATTCAATTTTATCGACTCTAATTTAGCAAGGGCTCAGCATCCCTGTTCTCGGATACATTCCAAATTCAGAAAATATTGAAATTGCCCTATTTAAACAAAATAAAATTCGAAATGGGCCAGACAGACCTACCATTATAAGTTTTGAACCATTTCCCAAAATTTCAACAAAATATTCAAATTCTTCAAATTATAAAACCGACGAATGTAAACCATGTAAGTGGTCACATGACAGATTATCACATGCCCTTAATATAAGGCGAACGTCCCAGAATTCGTGACCTTAGTCACAAAGTTCGAGAATCTAATTTCCTGATTTGATTAGAATTTGTTCAATGCTTCGAATTTTCGGAAACCCTTGAAACGCGTAAGTATGATAAAAATTCCTAAGTATCGCTCGAAATACAATTAATTTTCTTGAATCACCCCAAGATTTGTATTATCTCTTTTGACTTCTTCGAAAAATCCATAAACTTCAGAATATCATGAAATCTTTCCAGGTTTAGATTTTCGAAATTACGGATATGTTATTTCAATACTCGCACAGGAAGGGGTGTGGGCGGTAACGGAGAAAGGGTACCCAAAAATCCGGAAACGCGTTACTTATTCCTTTAAGTAGGAACTCTACTAACTCATTCGGTAATTGAATGTGTGACCAGTAAAATAATGTGCGGCAATTTGTTTGTGGGGACTAAAGCATGATCTTTGGACCGATTCCGTATGGTTGCGGGTTCGATTCCTGCCTCGCACCCTTTAGCAGCTTCGGCGGCCCACGCGGTCAACATTTGCCTAGCAAGGGAGTGTTAATCTCCGGAGAGTCGTGAGGACTATTTCGCTAGCCCTACCACACAAGCAAATTCAACTTTTTGTGTGCCAAATATTTAGTGCAGAATTTTTTCAAATTTGTTCCACACCGGAAGTACCTGATATTTCAAAGAAACACTGGTGGGGCCAGCGGAATATTTCGCTCGTCCCGCCATTAGCCAAAATCAAATTTATATAGGCACATTATTCTTTCCCTAATTTGTTCAAATTCGGACAAAAACTTATACCCCTAGAAACTACCCTCTATGCGGCATACGACTTGACGGGGCCAGTGCTATATTCTGCCGGTCCCGCCAATTTCCAAAATCAACATTATATCGGCGCATACTCTTCTTATTACACACAATATTGTTTTCATCGTAATAAGTTTGAATTTGAAAAACAGATTTCTACCCATAAAAACTACCCCCTATTCGCCAAACACCATGGCGAGGCCAGCGACATATTTTTCCAGTTCTGCCTATGTCGAAAATGAACTTTATGTGGGCGCATCAGTTTCATGTAAATTTGTCCAAATTTGTACAAAAAGCTTCGACTGAAAAACTACCCTCACGTGGCAAATGACATCGCCGTGCCAGCGAAACATTTTGCAAGCCATCTACGACATTTTCCGAAATAAAGTTCATATTGGCTTATTATTTTCGCCTTGATTAGTGTGAACTGTTATAACAAACTTCAGAGCTTGAAAACTACCGGTCATTTTTGGGGGAGACCAGGGGGCTCGATTATATATGATGTCACATTTCACATTACATACTTGAAGCGAGCTACAAAATATATTAGTTAGCATTCAAGCAATCATCTCCAGTGAGTTCTAACAGTACTGAAATGGTGTCTTCGATTTTTACCCTATAATTATTTACATGTTGGGCAGCCTACCAGTCAACTTTGGCACCACAAAGGAGCTGCTAGTTAAACTTTTTGTAAACTGTTAGCATACGAACAAACAATCATCTCCCGTGAGTTTCCCGAGTACCTAAATAACCGCTTTTCCGTCAACTTTTTGACCTGCTTGACGATAAATTATTGCAAAACGCAAGAACAGCTTTCATCCAGCCAACGATTTTCATTCTTTTGACTGTCAAAACTGTAGGTTCTGAAATTTTTGTGAGAACTAAAATGACGTTCATGTACAGAAAGTTTTTCGAATGAAACTATTTACTCGGGTCACCTTCGAAGGTGTTCCTAGTTGTTTGACGAAAAGATGCCAAAAACTCTCCAGCTAAGAACTCCATAAAAAGTGATATATCAAATTAACCACTTAAGTCACGTTCATAAAACTCCATGTTGGGTTTCCAATCCAATTCAAAAGTCTCCAAGGAAAGGAGCCAGACAATTTTTTCAATGAAACTTATCACTCAGCTCACCTTCGAAAAATTCCAGATTTTCTCTTGAATCCAACAATTAATATTCAACACCCCTTAGTATCTTCCCCTAGTCATTTTAACGAGCGCATCTAAAAAATAGGGCCTAACCCAGGTTTTTCTCGAAGATAATTAAAGTGATTATTTCCATTCGAAGCATTTTTCAGTCCCATGGAAGTTTTTCGCATAAGGGATAGTTTTCGGGGGTCGACGTTTTTATACGAATCCGAATAAATTCGGATGAAGATGATGCCGCGTGGGGGTAGTTTCTGAAGCTTAATGTTTGTTGCCTAAGTTTGAACGAATTTATACGGAAATAAATAAATTTCATTTTAGCTGATTGTGGGGCTGGCGAAATATTTCGCTGGCCTCGTCAGTCCTTTTTGTGAAATCAGGTACTTCCGGTGTTGGACAAATTCTTATCTCGGTCGAAAAAATTTGAACAAATTCTGCACTAAATACTTGGCGCAAAAAAATCAAATTTTTTCGGGAAGTGGGGCTAGTGAAATGGTTCTCATCAACAGGTCACTTATGCCGAATTTTGACATTCTCATCTTAATGAGAAGGTACTAGTTTTCTGTAAAAAATGATTTTCGCAGATTTAGTCAGATTTCTACGTTCCAAGACCCCCTGAGTCCGACAAAACAGGTTTTATGTTGGTGACTGTCTGTCTGTTGTCGTCGTCTGATTATCGGATAACATTTGGGAGAATGATCGGATTGGATAGAGCTTAATCGCATATATTGAGAGAGCAAAAGGTAGGTCAAGTTTGTCAACTAGCCTTCTCCAATTCGGTGGCAGAAGATCTGCAAAATGGTAAGTAAGCATTAATTGAAAGGACGCGACATTTTTGTTTGATGGGGAAAAATTGTATCAGAAATTTAAAAATCTTTTTTTTTACAAGAATCAATAAGACGTCTTCACCATTTCGGTCACCCTTTATCAATAAATGTTCAGAATAGAACTATTGGGCCTGTCATGGGCAGCACCATTTTTTCTAAATTCATATGTAAATTTGAGATGGTAAAGTTTTGACTCCAATATAATATTCAGATCCTAAGATTTCAATGACGAAATAGTATAAAAATCAGATCAGTATAGTAAGGTGAAGATAAAAGTGTGCAAATAATTCTTATTTTTCCATTTCGAAGTATTAACTTGTAAACACGCTCATTGAGTCAGATGTTGTAGCAAAATTCGAAATGTTACATAATCGCGTTCTTATATTAAACTCCTCGTCATGTATTTTGTCAATGTAACCTCCTTGTTATTTACAAACCTCGAAAACAATTGATATTCCTTAAATAATGAATTTTGTTCCCATTGTTGAGTTCTTCTTATTTATTAGGTTATTTATTATTATTCTCATATTATAATTATTCCGAATATTCGAATTAATAATTTCTAAATGGCTTGGTGTCTCGCTTCCCATTGTTTGGAAGTTTAGGAAAAATGAATGCCGAGCACACATCGATGTATAGGAAGAATATTGGAAAAATCTCAAAATATCCTATGAAACGGTATAATTGAAAAATTTGTAAATGGCTAGACCGTCTTTATGCAATGATGAAAAAAGTTGGGTTTGTAAGGCGTTAAGAATAGGGTGGGTGAGAATCACTCAAAAATATAAATTTCCGGAGTTTCTCCCAGCAATGAAATGAAAAGTTTTTCTACAGGATTCAAGACATTCCTTTCCGGTTTCTGCCTACTTCCTTGCCTAAATTTTATTTACTTTTTTGGTGCATTTTACTGATTCCTATTTTAATCCTTCACATTTGATGGTTATAATCATTTGAAAATGTTTCATTGCAATGCTTAAAGATTGTAGAATTGGATATTTTTTTATCATTTGTTTTAAAGAGAGAATTTCCATTGAAAAGACATAAATTATGTGTACGCCCAAATAAATGGACCCAGTTTGTTCTTTGCTTTTACTATTGACAGTCAAGATAGTATAGGGGTAATCATCCCCTGAAGGATGCTCTCCCCTACGCTCAAATGGAAAGTTTACAGCTTGACGATATGGACCCTCTCATAATAATATTTTGTAAATCATTACAACTAACGAATGTGAAGAAAATAGGAATGAGTAAAATTCACATGAAAGTGTATTAAATTGTTAAATGTCATCCAGAGAAGTCGGGGAGCCAAAAAGGAATATATCGAATTGTTTGAAAGGGCATTTCATCTCCTTACTGGGAGAAATTTGAACCAAAAAAAAATCTGAAATTTCCTTCGTCACTCTCCTGGATATAATCTTTTAATCTGCATTTTTCCCGGAACACTTGAACAGTTGAGTAACATATACACGATAGACATGAATTCATTTACACCTCTATTACAGTAATTGAAATAAGGTTTTGTAAAATGGTATACGTGAAATATTAGAAAATTTGATTGTAGAAAGCGTTCATATAACATTAAAAATATGTTTTAAACAATGATGAAAGGTTAGATTGGAAAACTTGTAAATAGAGTACGTCATCTTCAGCAAACTGATACGTACTCACAAGGTATTGCTTCACAATGGAATAACAAGAATTATTTGCACACATTTTCTATTTGTCTTTATTTTCTTCGCGAGATTTTTGTGCTTTTATATTGTTAAAATGTTAGAATATCAATATTGTATTGTAGTAAATATCTACCGATTCAGGTTGAGACACGATGATTCGAAAAAAGACAAAATAGTGGCGTCCTAAATAGGCCCAAGGATTAAATTTCTGACAATTGTTATTAAAGCGCCACAAAAATTTCTACAAAGAAAGTAATAATTTATCCTAAAGTGATAAGTAAGATCAAAATCTCAAGATCCATACATTTGAGGGAACAAAAAATAGACAATACGAGGTTCAAAATATAGCTGATTTCTACAGTTTTCGAATAGAATTTTTTTGGAATTTGTCAGAAAAAGTGGTTTATTTGAGAAATATGATGATTCACACAATATGAAGATGCGAAGGAATCCAGAATGTCTGTCACATAAACAATATTGAACACTTGAATTTCAAGCAATAAGCTTTTATATTTTTATGCGCGAGTTTTCTTGATTTTTTCTATCATCTGAAAAAAGCAGGCAGAATCAAAATAAAATCTTCTTTATTCGGTTCGAATCCTCAAAATTCTCAATCGGTATGAGTAACACTTGGCAGTTGATTAAAAATCTAATAAGGAGGGGATTTCAAGCTTGATTATGTGTTTCTTTGTAATGGCTGGATTCGAAAGGAAACAAAGAGAAAGAACCCTTTTTACCATCTGTATCCCCTTCTATAGCGTGAACCAGTAGTGTAGATAGCTCTGAGTCATGGGGGGGGGGGGCGGCGGAGATTGTTCTATCAGGTAAAAAGGTAGTCCACTATTTCCTGGCTAACCCCAATCATGTATTACCAACTCCCATGGGCGGGATATCCCTCTGCCCCCCCCCCCTATCCACACCACTGGCGTAATCTATTGAGTCGATTGACGCTTAATGTTAACGAGATGACTATAGAAAACTATTTTTGAGATGCTTTTCAAGAGTTTTCCATATCTTGCTTCGTTTTTAAGATTTTACATATATTTGAAGTGAAAAATTAGAAATCAGAGGTTAACACGTAACAAATTTGAATCTTCTACGATCATTCCACAGCGGCACTTATAGGTAACTTCGTTGCGCCAAACTGTAGTACTGCAATACCCCTTCTGTTTATGACATCTGTTCTCCCTGTCATGGAACGCTGCGTTCCCAGTTTGGGGCAACTGTTATCTTAGAAGTGGATAACTAGCTTTATGGGACAAACACGTTCCCGAAACTGGTGTTGCTGCTGCTTTCATTCCTTGGTTGCGCTGTCCTACTACTATGAATGCAGCAGCTGTAAAAAATTTTTTTCCGTGTATGATTTATTCAAACGCTCCGCTCAAAATTTGACGTCAAAATCTGCAAAATGTTGCCGATTTGTAGTTCGGGAAAATCACATAGCCGCTTAGTTTGAAACTTCATTGCATTCCGCGCCACCTCCGAATAGATCAGCTCGTTGTTCCCTCTTTTTAGTGCTGGTTCTGACACAGTTTTTAAGTCCGACTGCAAAGAAAAGAGCCCTTCTCCCTTTCTCTCTGCGTTTTCTCAGGCCCTCATTCTCTTTCTTTGTGCTAAAAGAGCTGGTCGTTCTACATTTTGTGTTGTGATTGGTCGCGATGGGAAAACGGAAATGCTCTAAAGGGGATGGAGTCTATTGTTGAGAATAAGGAGAGCCGAATCTACTGTAACTACGATTTCTTGACAGTAGTCTCTATCAAACACTAAAGACCCGACATCGTGCTCCTTGGTGAACGTCACCGAAGTATGTTGGTGATCGAATTGTCGGCCGCGGCTGACTACAACATCAAAGGCAAAGAAACCGAGAAAAAGGAGAGGTGGAATAAATTTCTCAAACCTCTGAAGCCTTTCAATGCAATAACTCTATGATTGAATATGCTGTGAAATTAATTAGGATATACGTTACGTAGGATATTAACTTGAAAGTAGCCTTGATTTTTGAATTGATAACAATTACACAAACATATATATATATAAATATATATATATATATATATTCTATATTCTATATTCGTGTAATTGTTATCAATTCAACTTGAGTGGT
>WSXT02001436.1:0-11529 GCA_011762715.2 Neuroterus valhalla
GCAAACATTTTCATATGTTTCAGAAGTTCATTACATCAATAGGAAACAAGTTGTAGCGTGTTAAACACTAAAATGTTCCGTTTCTATGGGTTTTCATTGGTTTATGTGCAATATCTTGAATAGGTAATAGGTAAAAAGTGGCAATTGTTTAAACAAATAAGTTGTTAATAACTATTTTATTTGACCATTTACGACTTGGCACCTTCGAAAATCGTATCATGAAGCAAAAATACATAAAAATAACCTCCATTCCCTCACAGACATTAAAGGGCCACGAAACCCATTGTTGCTCCTAGACACGTTCTCAGGATGACAATGTCATTTTGCCCACTGTGTATGTTTGAGAAAATTCACAGAGAAGAAGATTACCAAAAAAATGTTACACCCTCGACTCCGAAGTTTACTTAAATTCATAAATAAACTCAAAAAACACTATATACTCTGTTGCTTTCACATGAGCTCAGAATTGACTTTCAAACTCAAGAGGTTGTCACCCATATCATAAGGATGACTCCAAATCTGAAGAAACCTCTTCCGAAATGTTATGACAATCCATACCTAAGAAATAGTCCAAAAATCGTAATGTTCCCATATGGAAAAAAAGGATGTCAGTGTTTGTGGCTTGCAAGGAGATAAAATCAGACATAACAGGCATAAGGGCAATTCATTACAGGCAAATCTGCACAAAGCCGGGCGGTTGCAGTCGAATTAGTCCTGGTGGTGACAGAAGCGCGCGCACAATGCTAGGCTGGATGATGGAGGGGTTGATGGTGATGATGGTGTGCCTTCGTTTTTTGCCGGCCAGAAAGATGAATGGGATAGTGCTCGACCTTATACAATAAGGGGGTAACATGCATGTACACACATACACAGAAACACAATAACACACACACTCAAAGACACCATGAGTTCTATGATAGGTGTGGAACTGTGGGGAGTCGATGAGTAGCATCGTCGTGTCGCATCGCCTACACCGGAATCAACCCCTCCAAGTCGAGGGGTGGCTCCAGCCAACACCGTAAGATCCCGCCCTTTCGCAGGGGTAGGGAAGTTGGCGGACCAATCTCGCAAGGGACCACTTTGAAAAGCTACATCAAACCAGACCTTCCAAAAGTCTCTGTGGTTGATGATTGTCAGTCAGAATTCATTCAAGAGTGAGACGTAGAGAGCAACGGTGGTAGTGCTTTTGCATGCTCGCAGAAATAAAGAGGGTAGCGGGCCTTCCTCTTCCGATTAGTTCCGGAAGCGTCTCTATCACTGAGACTGAGGACAAGTCGAATATTTATTTTCGCCAGCGGATGAATATATTTGTTTTGGTTTTCTTTTTCTGAATAAAAGTGTTTGTGCAGTGTGAAACGGTCTGTTGTTACCTTTTTTGGGAAGATAGAAGAATATTGTTATTCACAATGCAGAGGCAGGAGTCACCATTAAATCGGGTTTCCGTAAACCAGCAGAAGATGCAACCATCCTCAAGTGAGTTCTGTTCTCTGATATTTAAAGGTATTTACGAGTGTGTTTTTTGAACGGGAGGAATTGTTGCATGAAGTGTGAAACTAAGAGTATTCTGGAGAAATTTTGGTAGTTTATTTAGGTGAAGATCCTCTGATTTAAATCTTTATATCTTTATGTATGTTACAAAATTATTTTATGATACGATTTGATTCAGTTTAATAAATCTTTTATTAGATTTTGCAAAAATTGGTTACGCCTTAAAGACATTCACACTTTTTGGAACTTTTCGCCGTTACATATTTCATGATTATGATTAAGAATCGTACTATTTTTAACTACTGTTCTGATTTAATTCACTGAGGAGACTCAATTCATGTTCCAATAAGAATTTTTCTTGAAGCTTCCGAAAAAAATGACAATTTCTTTCAAGCACCTTTTTTATATCAATTGGAGATATTGACTATACTTTTGTTTTCCGTGAATAGTAATATTTCTCTTATTTATCATAAGGAAAAGTGGATTTCAAATCTACTTATTAGATAGTACCACGACTAATCCTGTGTTTTTTTTCCTAAAATTTTGTGAGTCTAGTTTCATGTGATCTTATCGTGATTCCTACAAGCTAAATTCCATTTTTACTCATTTATTATTTTTTAACCAGAATTCACGGTAAAAATATCATATTCCTAAGTAATTTCACCCGTCTCGTCAGAAACATATTAAGATTAAAAAAATTTAATTATCTCGATTTTGAAATGATTGTAATAGAATATAATGATTATATCTTATACATCAAACTGTATGTGTCGATTCTCCTCGAATTTAAGTCAATAATAATTTATTTATCGAAGGAAGATTAATTAATGTCTTGGAAAAATGTTCACTAAAAGTCGCGTCACCATAATACCACGTGGTACATTTTGCAATTTGGAAAATGTGTTCATTTTATTACTGAAACCCTGAACTAGAAATATTAGATACATTTCCCAAATTCGACTAAAAAATCAGGAAAGATATTTTTTTAAGTTTATTGAAATGAAGAGCAGAAAAAGCTGATGCAAATAATATTTTTAGTGAGTCAGTGCGCAAGCTCGTTGAACGTCTAAAAACTGTATACACTCGTTGTTAGAAATAAGCTGATAATTTAACTATTTTATATTTTTCCCATCATTTCCAATTCCAGCGGTTGCAAATTCAATGATTTTCACTTGACAATTCAACTATTAAGTCGAATTTTCAGCAAATGTCTAATAGTGAAAAAATAACTTTCAATAAATGTATGGAAAATAAATTTATCGTGGAATTCATTTATTTGTTTCAAAATTCTAATATGATATAATTTATTCAACCTCGATACTTGAAAAGTTTGGAACACAAAATCCAGAAAGTAAACAAAGCGAGACGGAAAAGAGGCTGAAATGCTTCCAGACGACGCCACCGCCCGTGATGCTCGTCTGTGCCTCAGAGACCCAGTGGGACATTGCCAAGCCTCATCATTGGTGCAATATTAGTTCAAAATCGGTGGCCTACATTATGAATATAAAATTATAAATAATTAGCTATAAACATGAAATTTGATTTGCTCGAACATCATCATTGTTATTACCAATATTCAAGTTTTATTTACACAAAAATATCATCAATAACAAAAAATAGTGTTTGTTTTGTTCGCGATTTGTATTTTCACCTCGATGTTAACAAATCTGGATCAAACGTTGGGCAGATATTCTTAAAAACACCGGTCGCCAATATTGGCACAATTTTGTAAAAGCATGCAATATTGGAGCTCTAAAACATTAATTTTGATCGTAATTTTCAAATTTCTTGCCAAAAAGGTTAAAGATTTCATAATGAGTATACCGTTTTACTTTCATTTATTTAAATAAACGAAAACTACACATTTCTATGCAAAGTTGAGCACGGCAAATCCGAATTCAAGGATCTCAATTACTTTCTGTAACGCCTTCATTAGGGTGGTTGGAAAAAAATTTTTATGAATTTTCAAACTGAACGTGGCCTAAAAGTTTCTGCATTTTACCAGTAGGTAATTCTAAAATTTTGAGTCCGATGAAAAATTATTCCTTCGAAATAATCCAAACTGAGCATAATGTAGTTTTCAACAATCGAGAATATTGAATTTTAGGGGCATGCAACATTTTTTAAACCCCGAAGCCGACGGCCAGGGTCGGGTTCCGCGCTTCGACAACCCGACTTGAAAACATGGAAATCCAATAAATTTTTTATTCTAAAATCATACGTAATTTCCATTGAAATCAAAAATAATTTATGCTACCTTCCTAAAAATTACTGAAAACTTCCAAAAATTTTTGATTCACATATTACTTTTTCGATTCTTATTATGAAAGTTTGTAGCTTATGTAATTTCACATATAAATGATAAAAATGATGAAACTAAAAGAAAAATGAATGAAAAAATCCTAATATCTTTTTATTCTTTTAAACAGAATATGATATTCATCATAGCTAAGTGAAACGTGAAGATCCTTTTCTTCTGATCTCACTTTCAAGTCTATACTTTTCCAAAAAACTGTTGGTTCCATCAGATTTCAAAATCATTTCCCATGTTTTTGGGATTATGAGTCACAAGGAAAAATCCTAAATGTAATATATTTTTCGTTTGGATGAGTTGGCATGATAAACTCGAACTAATAATTCATCTAAATAAAAATCATAAAAAATAATAAACGCTTGCGACATAGCAGAAATTTGGGTCAATCCCAACCCAACCTGAAGTCATTATGTAATATGTAATTATGTGATTTCACATATGAATGATAAAAATGATGAAACTAAAAAAATGAATCAAAAAATCCTAATATCTTTTCATTCTTATAAACAGAATATGTGATTCGTCACATCTAAGTAAAAAGTAAAAATAATTTCTTTCTGATCTCACTTTTAAGCTTATATTTTCCCAAAACACCGTTGGTTCCAAAAGATTTAAAAGTCATTTCCCATGCATTTCATGAGATTATGAGTCAAAAAAAAAATCATAAATGTAATATATTTTTCATTTGGGATAAGTTGGCATGATAAACCTAAACTAAAAATTTATCGAAATAAAAATCATCAAAAGTAATAAATGCTTGGGACATGGCAGAAATTTCACGTTGTTTAAAACTCGTTAAAACTTTGATCTGGATTTTTTTATCAGACTCCATCATGCTCATTTTTTTATTATTCTTAAAAAAAAAATTTCAAATTCCAATTCCTCAAAATGCACCGATTCAACTTCTCTCATCTTTTGTTATAATACGCCATGAATTTCTATGGAAGCATCCATAAATTACGCAATGGCGAAAAACTACAGTGAAAATTGGGGGGGGGGGGGCAATATTGCCGGAATGTTGCGTTACGTGATTCATGGATGCTCCCATAGAACTTTATGGCGTATTATAACAAAAGATGAGAGAAGTCGAATCGGTGCATTTTGAAGAGTTGAAATTTGAAACATTTTGTAGGAATAATCAAAAAATTAGCATGATGGATTCTGATAGAAAAATACGGATCAAAGTTTTAAACAAAACGTTAAATTTATGCTATGTCTCAAGCGTTTATACTTTTGATGATTTTTATTTGTTAAGATAAAAATGAGTGAGCCTTTTTTTCTCAAAGTGGGACTCTTTGGATTATTACAAAAATAATGTATATTTTTGTCCCGCGGAACCAACAATCCCTTTTCAAATGATTCTCTATACCCAATTAACCGTACACAGTAGTTTTTAAGGTCACGCAAAGACCCTAATTTCATCTCGTGTGAAACAAAGGGCATGTGGCATTTAAACGACACTAGCCATCGGTGAGTTTGAACGCGATACCAACCCCCGCAGCTACGCGCTCATCCATGAGAAAGTGTCGACAGATGTTTGAAATAATAGAATGTGGGACGAATCACCGTGAGCACCAACAGGTTGTTAGTCCCTATATACAACGAATAAGCGCCATTTGGCCAAGAATCAGTGCGCTTCCTATTATGCCTTATAGAAAAAAACGAAACTCAGTCTCTTTAACCCGGAATATAATTTTGATTTGTAGAAAAGTGGAATTAAAGTGAATTCTTCAGGGATATATTGCTATTTTGGTTATAGAAACTTAAAAAAAAAAGTTTGAGTCAATCCCTTTTTAACAACAATTAAAAGTGCATTCTAACTTGATGTACCAAATCAAATAAAAATTGCGCACTGCTCGGAAAATTACTGCTAAAAATCATCATAAGAAATCAAGTCAATTGGACTCTAATACATTCACGTCCAATGTTTATGTATATGTTGGATAAACAACAGTATAGATGCATCTATATAAGATATATATCATATATATCTATATCTATCTTATTATATTTATATAATAAGTTGAAAACCGCTCTTTCACTTGCTTTCCCAAAGGACATATGTTCATGCCACATTAGTCACATTTTTACTCCTGCAAGCAGGTTTATCGATGAGAACACATGACGTATGTTGAACGACAACCCTAACCAGCCATATCATCGAAAAGAGCCTCGTCGAAACAAACGTTAGTTATCGAACTACTATTCCCGAAGCACATGTCGCGAAATTCCCATGCTCGACTACACCCTTCATGCGGCATCAGCGCGGCGCATCAGCATTGCCACCCTCAACTAATGAGTAGAAACAGACACGCATCAAAAAGCACTTATATTCTTCTATGCATTAGATTACATAATCACTAATGACTCATTGGATATTCAAATCACTATGTACAGCTAACTTAAAAATTTTTGTTTACGCGAATGCCTATTCGTACTATTTTTGGGTATATAATACTTTAAAGGATGATTCCTGTTATATGATAACCAATAAATGATGATAGATTTCGAAATTTGTCCAAGTTTCCATCATAAATATGCATTGGCAATCTATTTTCGTAATGTTGTTGAACATATGGGTTTACCTTCACTGTCTTTGAATCGTATATGTCATATGATAAATTCTCAAGAATGGAAACGCAGTACGCGCATTTATAGATTGCAGGGTAATTCAATGATATAGGGTGAGTGCATGCTCACCCTCCACGAATAAAAGGCAAAGTATGAGGAGCTTATCGATATTTAGCAAGACGGCACAGGGTCTCAACACGCGAACCAGTAACTCAATCAAAATTGCATTTGGCAAAGCCACGAAGCGGGCGTGGCAAATGGGGCATACGTTACAAGAAGTGAATTTTTTATGGCATACGATACACGACATTCTTTATGACAAGTTCTCTGTCCTCCTCTTAGATAGAATTCAATAGAATTTTTACGGAAAGTATAAAAATATGACAATATCCAGAACATAGCATCCCTGAATTACGAATGAAGATTAAGTCAACTAAAATTTGGTCCACAAAGAAAACATCTTATCCAATTGAAATTTTGCGATAATATTGGTTAACGATGGTATCTTCTAGATATGATACTATCTATATTTTGTCCAATTATTGACTATATATATACTGAAACGAAACTCAAACTCAAGAGCCATGCGAAAGTTTAAGCGCTGCAATTGTTATTCGGTACTATCATTTTTTATGACAGAAAACGTATCTTCAAAATAAGTTTGTGAGAAGATAAGCTGAACAAAATTGAAACTACGAATACTCTTTGTTATGCAGTACTTTGTAAGTAAACATGTTCATATTCGGAAATAAGAGCACTTGCCCATGTTATATACATGTGAACATATTTGCGAGGGTGAAGAAGACCGGATGTGATTCCCACGAGGGTTAATAGGAAAGTTTGTCATTTTTCGCCATCCGGTATCACGCTATTCGAATTCGTTACATCAGGTCTACTTTTTTCCCAAATATGTAAACAAATTGCTATATAAACAAAAAAACAATGTTGTCAAGACCACTAGGTATCAATCTTCATTTAATGCATATCTTATTGAAGAATTTGACACATGAATGAAAGCATGCCGTATCTTCTATCTTGTATATGCGTGACAACGGTTCTCCCAACATAGAAATATTTTTGAATATGCTTAAGGAAAAATTCCTCTCTTCTATAGTTCCGATCTGAGCTACAATTATTTATTCACGTAGAACCGTTCTCTCGGCTGTCAGTGGAATCGAAAAGTCCCTTTGGCAATGTAAACGGTTCCATTGTAACGGATCGTAAAAGAGTCGTCACGTCCACATAATAATCTCGCACAGAATGCGGGTATTTTGAGTACGAATCCGTTTACGAGGGAAAACACGGATTTAAGAATGAAGGCAGGAGTGAATGGATCGATTTGTCGTTCTCCTCTCGACGTTGTCGTCAACGTCGTCAAGTTGTCTTCATCATCTGCCTTCGTACCTGTTGTGTCGCTGTGCGCGCTTTGGCTATGCCATCATTCCGCAGCAACGTGGGACTATGCTAGACGGCAGGTCGCGTTATAATAGGGTCCAAATCCTTGTCGCGGGCTCCGCCCCCGTCATTCAAACCAAGCCAGTAGATGAAACCGTGAATGGACTCTGAATAGACCGGATGTGGCTGCTGCATTCACCGACTAAGTGAGCAACCAGAAACACGACACTCGATCGTATCGCGATCTACCAATCGATTCTCTCAGCTTCTTTATTCTCTTTAGAGAACCACTTTTTTTTGTAGGATAAATGCTTTTAAAGCACCTACAAATACCTACCTCCTACATTCTACCTTTCGACCCCTGTCCCTTCTCTCACGAATATATTTATATCCTAGGCTTGATACTCGTCTCATCCGAGTTAATATGCAAAGCTAAAATTGCGACAACACACCTTCGTATGTAGCCTTAAGCAATTGATTCCTACGTGTTTTTCAAATTCGGCATCTTTTTTGTTTCAGGCCGCATCTTGTATGACATACCCTGCAAGGTATGCCGGGACCACTCAAGTGGAAAACACTATGGTATCTTCGCCTGCGATGGTTGTGCAGGATTCTTCAAAAGATCCATCCGACGGAATCGGCAGTACGTTTGCAAAGCAAAGTCTGAAGGTGGCTGTATGGTCGACAAAACACACCGTAATCAGTGTCGTGCTTGTCGTCTAGCCAAATGTGTACAAGCAGGAATGAACAAAGATGGTAAGGACAATTGAAAACATATTCCATGTTATAATTTAACATGTTTGTTTCTTTTTGTTTCTGTATGTTTCTCAATTATGTTGTTTCCTAATATATTCTCTACTGTTTTAGCTGTTCAACATGAAAGAGGACCACGAAACTCAACGTTACGTAGACAAATGGCGTTGTATTTGAAGGAACCAGACATGATGTCAAACCTGGTACGACCAACAAATGTTTCCGTAGCTGCGGCAGCCGCAGCTTTGGATCTTGCTCTCCCGAAATCTTCAATGGAATCCCGAGTATCTGCTGCTAATACTCTTCCTCCACCCCATCACCATCCGCATTCACATCCAATATACGCGCATAGCAACATCAACATGAACATGTGCAAGGTGAGAATGGTAAGAGACAAATTTCAGTTTGTCAACTTCTCAAGATTTTTTTTTATGATTCTTCTGACTTGAATTTTTAACTAATTTTTTCCAAATCGTCGTTGCAGATACCTATGGCTACTCCTGGTATACCATTCACCCCCGCCATCACTCCAGAATCTGTGTGTGAACAAGCGGCGCAACTTCTTTTCCTGAACGTTCGTTGGGCAAGGGATTTAGCATCAGGAACGAGTTTGTCCATTGAAGACCAACTGACCCTTCTAGAAGCTTCCTGGAGAGAACTATTTCTACTTGCAGCAGCGCAAATATTACCCAATCTGGACCCAACTCCGCTTTTACCCCCAGGACCACAAAGTCTAGCCTTGGCAATTCAAGTCAGCAGATTCCGCGACACTCTGTTAAGCTTTCATGCCATGAATCTGGACGCGCATGAGTTTGCATGCATCAGAGCAATAGTTCTTCTTAAAGCTGGCCTTGAATGTGATTCAGTACCCAGTAGTCGAAGCAGTAATGGATCATCATCCCCAAATACCGGAACTTCAACGGGCAAGCTCCGAGATCCCGCGACTGTTGCGAGACTACGTGACAGTTTCCATCTGGCTCTTGGTCAGCGTTTGAGTACTGCTGCCTATGGTACTCTCAGATTTGGAAAATTGCTCCTGCTACTGCCCACCCTCCAATCTGTATCGGCAAGTACAATAGAAGAACTCTTCTTCAGGCGGACAATTGGCGTCATCCCTATAGAGAAAATTATTGGTGACATGTATAAAAGCGCTTGATTATCGCTCTATTTGTTAGATTGACTTTTTTTATAAATATTTAAAAATTTCAATTCTAGTACGTTTAAAGCTACTAAAAGTGCATTCGAGACTAGCTGACCAGTCGATTGTGAAAATATTGTTATATTCAATTGCTGGTCCGTAATTTTTTTGAACAATGTAAGAATATTAATGTCGTGGAAGGAGAAAATCTGTGATATAGACATATCACGATAAGTTTCGTTACTAAAGCCCCGTTATGCATCACATGGGCCTTAAAGCATATTTTTTTATTATCAAATGCCAACGCGAAATAGTGCGCAAAGTGCACTTGCTGCAATAACCATTAACAAACATGTGTACCTAAATATTTGTCTATTTACCAATGCACTATACATATATTTATATTGAAGGAGAGAGATATAAGGATAATTGAAATTTTTTAATGGTGCAAGACAAAAAAGTGTAATTATTTTCACCGAAATAGTTGGAAAATTAATTTTTGTTGCAAAATTGGTTGAAAACCAGGCCTGGGATTTTCAAAAAATAAGTAAAGCAAAAAAAAATATTATAGAAAAATCAGTAAGGGCGCATAATGAATTTCTTATATTTTTCTTATATTACCTCACATGTTAGAACTTTACCAAAAAATAACGATTCTGGATAAGTAAACTTCTCCATGAAAAATTGTTGTGCATTCCTTTAATATAATCAAAACCGCTAGAAATTTCATTTAAATTCTTTTGATAATTTCAGGAATATTTTTGAATCCATAAAATCTTTGCAATCTGTTAAAATCCCTAGAAATCACTTGAGATTTTAAAATACCTTTTCAATGCCTAGCATCGCGAAATAATGATAATAAATGCATTATAGGAAAATCATTATAGGCCACTGAATTTCCTTTATAATTTTTTCGATAGGTTCTTACAGTGAATTAAGAACCCCTTGAACAGTTATAGAGGCCAATCTCCCATAAAATCTCTAGGCTTATCCAATTTTGTTATGAAAAAAATGCAAAGGGTTTTGTAAATGTAAATAGACAACTTACATCGTATAAAATGTATATAAATATAATACTCCTGTAGTTAGGCCTCGAGCCTAACATATATGTATATTATATACTTCGAGAAATCGATTTTCAAACAAAAATGGATACTTTTAGTGTACTTTTAGCATTTAGAAATTTTTATTTGTTGGTATTTGAACTGCAAAAATAGTTGCAATGCAATTCTATGTTTATGAATGTAATATTATGTTTAAGCATGACCTGCTTAGATTTGTATATAATATATAAATATATGTAGAAAATACATATCTAAATAACAGTAAAAATAAAAATGTTATAAATTATACTATGAATGTTTTTTTGATTAGAATGTACCCACTACACTCTAAATTTCAATCAGTCAAAAATGACTGATTCCCAGTTATTTTTTACTGATTTAAACAGTGCGGATACGACGCCTGACAAATCAGTCAAAAGTAACTTTTCGGAATCAGTCATGTCGGTTCACTAATTCAATTAGTCATTTTGACTGATTCAACCAGTCATCCCGAATTATTCAAGCAGTCATTTGTACCAAAAAATTCAGTCATTTTGAAGAATTCAATCGGCAATTTCGAGTGATCCAGTCAATCATTCATTTGTATTCAAATCATTTGATGAAATGTTAGGATTTTATGAAGACTCAAATTGTTGATAAAAAAGGTATTTATTATATTATTTCAAATTATTTTCCGATCCTACATATCTCATTTTTTCACTCCTATATATTATCAACTTCAAAACTAAGCAATTAATATACAACGATTTTCTAGTACTGTGTACAAGAAGGATTCAATAAAATTATTAAAAAACTTGAGCGAGCAT
>WSXT02001447.1:0-15107 GCA_011762715.2 Neuroterus valhalla
CAAAGTATGTCCGTAGGCCAAAAATGTTTTCGCAAACAGGGTTTTTGTATGTTAAAACGATATCGTATCTCCAAATTGCCCTTTGTCATAATTCAATCAAAGCTGGATCTTTCGCTAAAAAGCAACAAGTTAATGTTTTCTTCATTTTTCTCGTAGCGCGACTTGCATCCAGGAACTGCACACTCATATCTCATGGTTTCCAAACTTATTATTTTGCACACACTTATTTAAAAGTACAAAATTCTCACAATATCACACATTTTTTAACTTCTTTTCATGAATTTCTCCGATAAAACCCATGTATTTCATTATTTTATGCTTTTCTCTTATGCACTGTAATGCAAAAGTCCGCCGTCCTGATCAGAGCGCCATCTGTTGGATTAGTTTACCGGCGGACGCTAAGAAAATCAGAAAAGTGGGGGCGATGCATGGGTCTGGTAATAATAAAAAAGAGATATTTAATTGTAAGGTTAGAGCATATAAGAAATTCTTACTCAGATCTGCGTTGACATTTGGAACCTGACCAGTATCCGAATGGTCATGAGTAGAATTAAAATCCTCATGACCCATCATTTCAGGTTGTGTTCTCCTTTCTCCTCCATCACATGCATCATTATCTACATAATTTTCAATATGTAATGAATAACTTGATTAAAACTCAAATTTAGTTAACTAGAAATATTGTAAAATTATACCATTTACATCACCATTCCAAATCAATTCCATGTTGGCGGTTAGGTTTCAATTCAAGATGGATATTCAAAACAATTTACTTACCCTCGTTCACATGACGAAAATTTTTTAGAACAGCTAACACGCGATGCTTTCGAACTCGTGGTGTACTAGGCTTTGGCAGATTGTTTTTGCCTATTATACACTCATCAAACTCAGATAATAAACATGAATTTCATCAATAATATAATAATCCATCTAACAGCAGGGCAACTTCCATTAATTGGAAGTAGGTGGCGTTGCAATACCTTAACGGATCTGGCTCGGGTCTGGGCCAGGGAATTATCCCTATCTGGCCCTGAAGATATTAAACCGATCGGGGCCAGATCGGTGATCGGGAAAATATATGGCGATTTCTGCACGGGTACTGATGAAAAACATAAAAATGAAAATATCATATCAAAATGGTATAAATTGATCAATTTAAATAGAAGAATATCTTTTCAGAAACAATTTTCCTACAGTTTGCCCTGACAACTCGATAAAATGTCCACTTATCAGGATCGAAAATTGAATCTGCTCGGGAAACAGAGCCTGGAGGAGATAAAAAGGTGAAAGAGGGAAATAATAGGGAATGAGGGTGGATATTACAGACCTCTCGATTCTTCTCCAAGCTTGAATAGGCGCACATAATGCAGGTTTATGAATTATGATTATATTCTATGGGAAACCGTACTCACATAAATATATGTGTATATGAGGGTTAAAAAAATGAATTCTGGTTTCGTGGGAGCGTCACGAAGCAAAATGCGCCTTTCGTTATTAGTTCCATTGTCAGACGTGTTTTCATAAAGTTCCTTTCGTCATATGCATAAACAAAGCCAGCCTTCCCTCTCCCCTTTTACCAGGTCGCTGAATAAATCCCGTAATTAAATATCAGTTTCACTGTCTACAAAAGACGAGGAATGGCGTATGTGGTTGAGGCCGTGTCGGTTTGCGTTCACATTTCAACTCAGATTCCTTGTAGAAAATTAATTTTCAATTTTATCATTAAAAGCCTCAAAATAGCATTATTCCAGGCAGGAAAGTCTGTTTTCTTCTTTGGGGCAGTTTTGAAACAGGATTTAGGTAGATTTTCTAGCTGCATTTTAATTGAAGATTCCTGTTATCGACTTTTTGCCGACATCGATAATTTTTCATGGATGTTGTGGTTCGTGTCCGTGCTGAGCTTCTAGAATGTTCTTCATGTCGTTTTGTAAACTATATAAGGCAGTAGAAAAAATAGAAGAACAGATCGAAATATTACCTTGTTATACTTGATTAAAATGATAAATAACCTGGAAGTTGTTTACGAAAATTGTGTTCTCCACAATTGCGAAACCTAATGTGAAGTCATGAAGAAGTTTCTAGAAGGTTAGCACAGTCACGAACCACTGCAACTGTGAAACTGTGGAAGGTTTTCGATTTCGGCGAGATGCTGATAAAGAGAATCTTGAATTAGAATGGAGCTAACACATCAACTAATTTAGACGGATCCTGTACAGTTTTCCCTATTTTTGATCGGGCTTTGATCGGGAAAAATAAAGAGGGCCCTAACTATTTTTTAGGGCTCTTCCTATGATATGATTATTATTTAGCCATGATGGCAAAACACAGTATAGGAAAAAAAGAAAATTTTTTAACGTGAAGAGAGAATTTTTTAATTACAATGATAAATCTTCAACAAAAAATATAAGTTTCCAATAACTTTTCAAGTTTTATAACGAGTCTTAACCTATTAGACGAATTTGCAACCAAACAAGATTTTAATTGTTAATCAGAAACAGGTGCATTCTACTAGAAAAGAAGATTATTAATCAGAATAGTTGAATCTGAAACCAAAAACAGTTGATTATAGACCAGCAAGTTATAATTTTGACAAAAAAAAAAAAAAATTGAATGCGAACCGAAAGAATGTTTTTTTAAACAAAATAAATTCTTTAAGCCGGAAGACAATAATTTCAACAAAAAAATTGAGTTTTCAACCAAGGGAGATTTTTTATCAATGGAGTGGGATCCTTAACAAAATTATTCAATTTTCAACTGGAAATAGGAATTTTCAACTGAAATGATAAATCTTCAACAAAGATGATAAAAGTTCAACCAAAATGATAAATTTTCATTCTCAAATGTTCATATTTTAACCGGAAAAGATTTCCATTTTCGATTAAAAGTATTGTAATTCTTCTAAAACAGATAAATTATTGGACAGTCTTGATTCCAACCAAAAAATATTTTTCAGTCGGAAAGAAATGCCAAATCGATGAATTTTCGATACATCGAAACTATGAAATTTTGTTGCGCATATATAAATATTGAACAAGAAAGGTCATTTTCAACCGAGTAGTTCAATTCTTCACTAAATTAGTAAAATTGCCAAGGGAGGAATTTATTTTTCATCCAAAAAAGATATTTAGAAAATAATTTCAGACAAAACCAGTTCTTTTGCCAAGCGAAGAAGAGAAGAAGAGAGAAGCAGGGGAGAAGAGCAAAGAGAGTTAAGAGAGGAAGCAAAAAAGAAAATGAGAGATGAACAAGAGAGGAAGAAGAGAAGAATAGGGTAGAGAGAATGATATAAGAGAAAAAGGGTAAGGAGAATAAGAGAGTTTAAGAGAACAATATATGAAAAGAACAAGAGAGTTGGGAGCAAAAGACAAGCAGAGGAGAAGAGAGTTAAGAGAGTTGAAAGAAGGAGCGAAAATGAAAATGAGAGAACAAGATAAGGACAAGAGAGGAAGAAAAGAAGAATAGAGCTAAGAGGAGATTAGAAAAAGAGAAAAAAAAGGTCGGGAGTAGAAAAAAAGAAGAGAAGGCGAGGGTTAAGAGAAGGAGAGTTGAGGACACGAGAGAGAAAGAAAGTAAAGAGAAGAAGAGAGTGAAGAGAAGAAGAAAAGAGAAGAATAGAGTTGAGTGAGAAATACAATTAAGGGAAGAAGCGGAGAAGAAAAGATTTAAGAGAAGAGGGGAAGAAAGAAAAAAAGACTGAAGAGAAGGCAAGGGAAAAAGAAAAGGGAGTAAAGAGCAGAAGAGGAGCAGGGGAGGAGAGAGTTGAGACAGTTAACAGGAGGATCGAAAGAAAAAATAAGAGAAGTACAAGAGAAGCATAAGAGAAGAATACAGTTAGGTGGAGAATAGAGGAAGAAAATAAGAGAGTTAAAAGAAGAAGGAAAATACGAATTGTCTACAACTCACTTGAATTTTGAACCCAAAAATATGAAATTTCGATTCAAATATATATGAATATTTAACAAGAAATGTCATTTTAAACCATGTTGTTGAATTCTTCACTAAATTAGTACAATTTCCAAGAGAAGAATTTATTTTTTCGTCCTAAAAATATTTTTCAACAAAAGAAAGGTTTCAGACAAAAACGATGCTTCTGTTGGGCGATCGAAAGAGAGGAATCACCCATGAAGCAGATGAATTTTCTTCTCCCAAATATAAATTTCGAAAAGTATGAATTTTTATTTTCAAAATATTTTCAGGTCAAGAAGGTATGAATTCTAACAAGAGAGAAGATTGATAAGCGAAGGAGAGTAGAAAAGAGTTAGAAGCAGGACAGAAGCAGAGGAGAAGAGAGTCAAGGGAGTTGAGAGAAGAATAAACTTAGAATAAGAATCTAAGGGGGGGAAAAGAGTTTGGAGAATAAGAGAATTTAAGAGAATAAAAGAAGAACAGAGTTGAGAGCAAAAGGGGAGAAGAGGAATAAGGGAAAAAAGAAAAAAGAAAAGAAAAGATGACTAATCTAGTTCATATGAAATGATTAAAATTCTATACAGAAGGAAGATCTGGAGCCTTCCTTTTGAAAGGAAAAAAATGATACGACCACCTTGAATGAACAGCCCCATGGTGAGAGGACCACCTCCACAAACCAATAGTTCAATTAGTAGAATCGTAAAATGCAAATCTGTGCATGGTGTCCTGTCCGTCCATTGTACTCCTTGCACTCTCTTTTCTATACTCGTAAAACGATTTCCGAGGAGAAAAAAATTATACTCAAGCATAAGCATATTTTATTTGCATCTTTTTCTGATAGATTTTTTCAATGATTAATTTTTCTTCTCCTCAATTCGACTGGAAATTTTTTTGAATTAAGTTTTTTGAGATAAATCCTTAAATCCTAGTATTTGTCATGATGAGCAATTTGTCACTTTGCCTACTCGATCAACGCCAAGGATTTCCGCCCATACAAGATGAAAATGAAGAGGCGTCATGATAAAATTGAGAGAGTATAAATTGATTATATTTTTGGTCAACTATTTGAGTTTGAAATTACAGACCTTCGAAACGAAGAAAAAGAGATTGGAAGGAATCTGAGGAGAAGAGAGTCAATAGAGTGAAAAGAAGAAAAGGGTAAGGAGTAGAATACAAAGAAGAAAAAGAGAGTTGAAATAAGGAAAGAAGAAGAGAGGAGCAAAAGAGAAGAAAGGGAGAAGAGATCTGAGACAGCTAAAAAAAATGAAAATGGAAATAAGAGAAGGAGAGAAGAACAAGAGAGGAATAAAATAAGAATAAAATAAGGAGAAGAATAGAAGAAGAGGAGAAGGAGAAAAGAGTGAAGAAAAGACGAAAGAAGAGAAAAAGAAAGTTAGGAGAGAAAAAAAGAGATTTGAGAGCAGAGAAGAAGGAGAGATTTACAAAAAAGAGAGAGAAAGGAGTTAAGAGAAGAAGAGAGTGAAAAGGAGAAGAGAAGAATATAATTGAGGAAGAGAGAGAATTAAGAGAAGGAGCGAAGAAGAAAATCAGAGTAGAGCAAGAGAAGAAGAAGAAAAGGAAAAGAGAGTAAGCAGAAGGCGAGAAGAAGAGAGTTAGGAGCAGAAGAGAAGTAGAGGAGGAGAGAGCTAAGTGAGTTGAGAGAAGAGGCAAAGAAGAGAATAAGAGAATAACAAGAGAATATGAAGGGAAGAATAGAGTTAGGAGAAGAGTAGAAAAAGAGAAAAAGTGGATTAAGAGAAGAAAGGAAAAAGGAAAAGAGAGTAAAGAAAAGGTGAAGAGAATAGAGTTATGAACAGAAGAGAAGTGGAGAAGAAGAGAGTTTAGACAGTTAAGAGAGAAAACATAGAGGAAATGAGGAAAATGAGAGAAGAATGGAGTTAGGAGGAAAAAAGAAGAGAAGAAGGGAAAGAGAGTTGAGAGATAACAAGAATAAGAGACTTAAGAGATGAAAAGAAGGAGAGAGCAAAGAAAAGAAAGGAAGAATAGAAGAAGAGACTCGAGTGAAGAAGAAAGCTAAGCGAAGAAGAGTAAAAGAGTTAGGAGGAGGGCATAAGGAGAGAAAAAGAGAGTTAGGAGCAGAAGAGAAGTAGAGAAGAAGAGGGTTATTGCAGTCAAGAGAAGGAACAAAGAAGAAATCGGGAGAAGAAGAGAAGAATAAAAGAAAGAGAGAAGAATAGAGTTAGAAGAAGAATGTAAGAAGAGAAGAAGCAAAAGAGAGTGAAGACAAGACGAGAGAAGAGAAAAAGAAAGTCAGGAGAAGAGGAAAAGAAGAGATTTGAAAGCAGAAGAGAAGGAGAGAGTTACAAATACGAGGGAAAAAAAAGAGTTGAGAGAAGGAGAGAGTGAATAGCAGCAGAGAAGAATATATTTAACGAAGAAAGCAAAATAAAAAAGGAGCGAAGAAGAAAATGAGAGTAGAGCAAAAGAAAAAGGAAAAAAGAAAAAAAGAGAGTAATCAGAAGGCGAGAAGAAGAGAGTTAGGAGCAGAAGAGAAGTAGGGGAGGAGAGAGCTAAGTGATTCGAGAGAAGAAGAAAATAAGAGAATAACAAGAGAATGTGAAGAGAAAAATAGTGTTAGGAGGAGAGTGGAAGAAGAGAAAAAGGGGATCAAGAAAAGAAAAGAAAGAGGAAAAGAGAGTAGAGAAAAGGTGAAGAGAATAGAAATAGGAGCAGAAGAGAAGTAGAGAAGAATAGGGTTTAGACAGTTAAGAGAGGAAACACAGAGGAAGTTAGGGAAATAAGAGAAGAATGGAGTTAGGAGAAAAAAAGAAGAGAAGATGGGAAAGAGAGTGAAGAGAGAACGAAAATAAGAGAGTTAAGGGAAGAGAAGAAGAAGAGAGTAGAGAGGAGAAAGGAAGAAAAGAAGAAGAGAGTTGAGTGAAGGAAAAAGTTAAGCGAAGAAAAGTAAAAGAGTTAGGAGGAGGATAGAAGGAGAGAAAAAGAGAGTTAGGAGCAGGAGAGAAGTAGACAAGAAGAGGGTTATGGCAGCAAGAGAAGAACAATGGAAGGAAAGAAGAATAGAGTTAGAAGAAGAAGAGAAGAAGGAAAAGAGAGTAAAGAAAAGGCGGGAAGAACAGAAAAAGAGAGTTGAAAAAAATAGAGAGTGTAAATAAGAAGTGAGTTGAAATAAGAAGAGAAGTGAAGGAGAAGATAGTTAAGAGAGTTTTGATAAGAAGAAAAGGAGCGAGGAAAAAAAGAAGAGAAGATGAGAACGAGAGAGTTGAGAGAAGAAGAGAGTAAGGAGAAGGAGAGCAGAAGAGCCTCAGGACAAGAATAGTAGAAAAAAGAAGAGAAGAAAAGAAGAAGAAAGTTCAGGAAAGAAGATAATTCCGAGAAAAAAATTACTCTTCCAATTTCATTATTGAAAATATTTATTGGACAACAAAATCCACAAATGGAAAAACTGCCCTCTTATAATTATCTACAAGCTTATTTTCTGAAAATTTCAATTTTTTCAACTCTCAAAATTTGGATATGGACTGAATCTGGTAATCTTGACTCAGATTGCATCCAGCCTCAATAAATATGTTTCCGGAATCGTTCAATAATCTTCCGAAAGTCTCTGATAGATTTACCATTCGAAACCTATTGTTAATTTTCAGATGAAATTTAAGAAGATGAATTAATATATACTTTCCAGCTCCAAATAAAAATTGGTCTTCCGTGTGGAATTGCTTTCAAGAGTCGACAATTTTTCTCTCAATTGAGCAGTACTCCAGGCAATGCTTTTCATTTCAAGTTGGGAATTCTCGTTCAGAAGCAAGTTCACAATTTCAGATCCTCACACTGGACGCTCCAATTTAATTTCTTGGCTCCTTTTTCGAGCTCCTCGCCAAATAGAATCTTCCAATTTTCACAAACGGGTACAGCATTCGCTTCCAAAGGTGTCTCTGTGCTCCTGGAGGAATAGAAGAAAGATACTTCGATGCCACTCAATTCGAAGCAATAGAATCTTTTTTATTCACCTTAGCAATTTTGAAAAGCATATTATCTACATTCCTTAAAGAATTATATTATCCAGGCTCCACATTTTCGTATTTGTTTACTCTTCAAGTAAGTTTCAAGGAAAGGCTTTTTTTTGGTAAAGTGATACATAAAAATCCAAATTTAAGATTTTTCAGATGAAAAATTGAAGAAGAAAAAAGAAAATTGAAAAAAGGGAGTCTTATCTACCTTGAACGAAGAGTGTGTGTGTAAGGCCACACAAGTGAAACGTAAGCTTCCGATGAAAAAGAGAAGACGAGAAGAAGAGAGAAGCTTAGAAGAGAAGAAGAGAATTCAAGGAGTTCATAAAAGAAGAGAAAAAGAGGATTAAGGGAGAAGAGGAGGAGGGATGAGGAGAAGGAGAAGAAGATAAGAAGAGAGTCAAAATAAGAAGGGAGTTAAGAGCAGAAGAGATGGAAGAGGAGAATAACAGAAGAGAAGAATAACAGGAGAGAAGAATAAGAAAATAGAAGAAGAGAGTTGAGAGTAGAAAAGACGTGAGGAGTGCCGTGCACATAATACGTCGCATGATTTGGGGGAGGGGGGGGGGGGGCTCGGCTAGTATGACACACTGGGGAAAAACTACAAGAAAAGTCAGAAAACCGCGTTGACAGGAAAAGGGAGCTGAGAGAAGAAGATGAGATGGGAGTTTAGGAAATAAGAGAATTATGAGAAGCAGAGAAGAAGGAAGTTGAGAGAAAGATAAAGAGAAAGGAAGAAAAGAAAATAAAAGCAAAGAAGAGCGTTAGTGGAAGAAGAGAAGAAAAGATTTAAGAGACGATAATAAAAAAAGTTAAGGGAAAATGAGACGAAAAGAGATGAGATAAGAAGTGAAGAAGAAAGGAAGGGAAAAAGAGAAGCAAAGAGTTGAGAGAAGAAGAGAGCTAAGAGGAAAAGTGAAGAAGAGGAGAGTGAAAAGGAGAAGAGAGGAAGTGAAGAAATAAGGCGAGTTGACAGAAGAGGAGAAGGAGAGGGTTAGGAGAAGAAGAGGAGAGGAGTGCTAAGAAAAGAACAGTAGAAGAGGATAAGATAAGGAAAAAAAGAATTAAAAAAGAAAAAGAATGAAAAGAGAAGGAGAGAAAAAGAGAGTATAGAGAAATGAGGAAGAAGGGAAGGAGAGAGCTGGGAGGAGAATAGAGTTAAGAGGATAAGAGATAAAGAGAGTGACGAGAAGGAGAGAGGAAGAGATAAAGAGAAGTGTTGAGAGAAGAACAGGAGGACAGAATATGATGATGAAAGAATGGAATAAATAGAAAAAGAAAACAAGGGAGTAAAGAGAAGAAGAGAAGTGTAAAGAGAAGAACGGAAGGAGAGATTTAGATGATAAAAGGAAGAGAATAAATAGAAAAAAGGAGAGAAGGAGAAAGGCAAGGGAAGAAGAGAGTTGAGGGAAGATGAGAGTTGAGAGGAGAAGAGACGAAGAGAATTAGGAGTAGAAGAAATGAAGAGCAGGAGAGAGTTAGGACGAAAAGTGAGTTGAGAGAAGAAAAGAAGAGGAGAAAGAGAGTTAAAGAGGTTTAAGAGAAGAAGAAAGAAGAGAAGAGAAGGAGAGTTTGGTGAAAAAGAGAGTAAGGAAAAAATAGACCTAATTTTTTATGAAATATAAGAATTATTATTCAAAGAGATGAATTTCCGTAACAAAAAAGGGAGAGTTTCTGAACAAAGAAGACTGTTTTGATCAAGGCGAGGAAATATTCCAACCATATTGTTGAACTATCCAGCTCAAGGGAGATAAAGAGAAAATTAAAAAGTAATAAAAAAAATAAAAGGAGTTCAACAAATTGACATTTCAATCCCTAAGAAAAATCAGGAAAAGAATATCCCTTTTGAATAAGATTTTCTTTTGTTAATAGTATTTTTTATACTTCTTCCATTACTTTTGCTACTTTTACTCCTTTGACTAATCTTACTTCTACTACTTCTACTACTTTCTTATTCCAGTTAAGAAAATAGGCCCTTTTTTAGCAATATACTTTTTCTGGTTCCAGAGAAACTTCGAATCCTGGATAATTCATAATATCTTGAACAAATATAAAGCGTTCTTCAAAAACCTCTTTAATTTATCGTGTGTTATTAATATGGGGTTTATAGGAAATCGTTTACGTCACTCGTTACGAGAAGTTAGAGATTCTTGCGATATGGGGACTGAAACGATTGGCGGATTGCCAGACGAATTAAGATCCCATTTGCTCCTCTCCAAGTCTGATGGATCGTTCGTCTATTACTTTGGCTAATCCTACGGAGAGGCGCGTTGTCGGAAGAAAAGGTCCCCCTTCATTTTCTATTGAGGTCGACGAATTTTTTATTTTTTAGGTTGAAAGCCTTGATTGAAAGTAAATAGTTCGTTCTTTTTTTCGTAACACAAAATATTTAAACACCCCCATTCATTGTTCAGAAACCTTCTAAAAAACAAAACTCTGTTCCCATAAGGTTACATAAGATTCCATAGGATTCCATAAGATTCCATAAGATTCCATAGGTTGGACAATAACAATTACCTCTTCGCTGATTATGATCGCGAAAGATCACGACCACCTTAACCACCTTGACCGCTTTGACCACAATGACTGCTCTGACCACCTTGACGACCTTGACCGCTTTGAACACTTTGACCGCCTTGAGCATCTTGATCGCTTTGACCAACACAACTCTGTCTGATTTGACCATCTTAACCATTTTGACCACCATGACTGCTTGACCGCTTTGACCACCACAACTCTGTCTGCTTGACCATCTTAACCATTTTGACCACTATGACGACCTTCTCTGATTTGACCACCTTGACGACCTTGACCGCTTTGACCGCCTTGACGACCTTGACCACTTTGACCACCTTGACGACCTTGACCGCTTCGAACACTTTGACCGAATTGACCACCTTGACCAATTTGACCACCGAAAATCAGTCTGTTCTGACCATCTCAACCATTTTGACCACCATGACCGTTTGACCACATTGACCGCTTTGACCACCATCCCCTTGTCCCCTTTGACCACCATAACCACTCCAACCGCTTTAACCACCACCCTTTTGTTCGTGAGGCGGACAAATACTTTGCGCCTTAGGACGAAAAGGGTCACTCTGCGCCCGGCAAACACGACCGTAAAGACGCGTTTCCAATGCAGCCGGACGGAAATCTTATCTACAACATCATCCAAGGTATAATAACTGTTCTTAAAATTCTTGAAAGGAATACTTAGGGAAGTTCAAGAGCCCGGATATCGTCGAAGACCCTCTTGGGCTTTCGAGAAGTATACGACTTATGAGAAAATGTTCAAAGAGGAATGGCACGAGTCTGGAGGAGGCAGTGAGGGCCAGGAAAGTTCCTCTTCCTTCCTGTGGTCTTTTTCTTTAATGCCTTCGAAATGGAATAAATAATGCCCCATGCAGCACTAGCTTTCACGAAAACACAACGACAGACCTGGCCAAAAGGCAGGGATAAATCTATTTTCTCTGATCGTGCAATACGCCATGAGCGTTCTCTTCGGAATATCCCTCGGGCTCACTTTTTTCCGATTCTTTGCTCTCTTTTCCCCCTTTATCTATACTTTGAGAGACGAGTTTTCATCCCTCTGATCGCGATGGAGGATGATGATGGTCGTAGAGGGTGAGGCAAAAGGGAAAGAGTAACAATTAGTGTCAGATAATAACAATATGCTGCTCATTATGTTCCACAGGGAGTAAAAACTGATTAGTTAATTAGGAGAATCCGCTGGTGAACAAAAGGAGGAAATGGAAAAAAATGGTTGTAAAATGTTTGAGAGGATTCACGTGTCCGCTGATTGGGAGGAAATGAATTTTGGAGATGGAAAACAAGATGTATATAGAATGTTTGAGGAGCTTATAACTCTAACATTCCAGGTTTTTATTTTTAAATTGTTTGAAAAGAATTAGGGTATCAGGGTATTAAAAAGTAAAAGAATTTTTTCCAACATTTTGTAGAGAAAGTTTCTGAACAAATTTAACAATCTACTTAGAGCATGAAAATGTCTAGTTGCAGTTTTTAGGGAAAATTTCTGGGAGATTTACGGAGTTTTCCTAAGAAAACGCTTCCTCTCTTCCTTTCATCCTCCTCCTCTTTCGTCTTCTTCTTATCCTTCTTCTTCTCTTCTTCACAACAAGTTTACGATTCAACCGTGTGGTCTAACGCGCATAATGCTTTCCTGTTTTGAAGTTTATCATTTCAGTTGAAAATCTATCAATTTTCCATTCTTCCTACCTCCCTTTCTTTCTCCGTTCCTTTCTTCCTCCCTCTCTTCCTCCCTCTCTTCCTTCCTCTCTTCCTCCCTTCTTCTCCTCCATCTTTTCCTTCTTCTTCTTTGTCTTTTTTTTCTTCTTCTAGTGCGACTCTTTACCTTCTTTAAAGAAAGCTCACCTCCTCTCTTCCTCTTTTCTTCTCTCTCTTCATTCCTCCCTTCTTCTTTTCTTCCCTCTCTTTCTCTCTTATCTTCCTCCCTCCCTTCCAACCACCCTTATTCACTTACTCCCGCTAATCCTTCCTCTCTTCCTCTTCCTCTCTTCCTTCTTTCCTTTCTTCACGCCTTTTTTCTCCCTTCCTTCCTCCTTCTGCTTCTTCGTCTCCTTCTCTTCTCCATAAGAAGCTTTCGCTATAACCGTGTAGTCCAACGCACATACTGTTTTTTTGTTAAGTAATTCATTATTTCAGTTTCAAGTTCATAACTTTCCTTCCCTCCTCTCTTCCTCTCTTCTTCCCTTCCTCCGTCTTCTCTTCCTCCCTTCGTTCTTCTCCGTTCCTTCCTCTTCTTCGTGTCCTTCTCTTCAGCATGAGAATATCACTTTTAAACGTGTAATAAAACGCACATACAGTTTTTTTTTGTTAAGGAATTTATTATTCCAGTTATTATTCATAGATTCCCTTTTTTCCTCCTCTCTTCTCTTCCTCTTTCCTTATCTCTCTACCTTCCTTCCTCTCCTTCTTTATTCCTTCCCCTCTACTTCTCTTTTTCCGTTCTTCACGTCCTCTCTTCGTCCCTCCTTACTCTCTCTCTCTTCTATACTTCTCTTCTCCCTCCTTCTCTTCCTCCCTCTCTTCCTTACTTCTACTAGTTCTTTCTTCCTCCTTTCCGTCCCCTCTCCCTCCCTTATTTCCTCTCCCTCCCTTCTTTCCTCTCCCTCCCTTCTTTACTCTCCCCCCTTCTTTCCTCTCCTCCATTCTTCCTCTCATTTCTTCGACTCCTTCTTCTTCGTCTTCTTCTCTACTTTATAGGGAGCTTACTCTTCAACCATGTAGTCTAACGCATATTCTTTTTTTCGTTAAGGAGTTAATTACTTTAGATACAAATGCATAGATTTCTCTCTTTCCTCACCACGTGCCTTCCTCTCTTTCTCCCTTCTGCTCTTCCTCTTTTCCTCCCCTTTTCTCTTCTTCTCTTCCTCCCTTCCCCTCTTTCTTTCTTCCTGGTTTCTACCTTCCTCCCTCCCTCCTTCATCCATTCCTCTCTTCCTTCCTTCATCCTCCTAGTTCTGCCTCGTCTCCTTCATATTCTTCATCTTCTTCATAAGAAGCTTAAACTTCAACCGTGTAATGCAACGAGCATTCTGTACTTTCATTGAGGCATTCATTATTTCAGTTGGAAATTCATAGATTTCCTTCTTTCCTCCCCTCCTCTCTTGCTCTTTTCCTCTCTCTCATTCTCCATTCCTTGCATCCTCTTTTCCTCTCTGTTTCTTTCTCCTTCTCTTCTAATCTTCCCTTCAACCTCCCTTTCCTCCTTTTCCTCTACCCTAGCTCATCCCTCCTCTCTTTTTCCCTTCGTTCTTCTTCTTCGTTCTATCTTTTCCTTCGTGTCTTTCTCTTCAGCATGAGAATCTGACTCTTTAATTGTGTAATAAAACGCACATACCGGTTTTTTGTTGAAGAATTCATTATTTCAGTTGGAAATTTCTAGATTTCCTTCGTTCCTCCCTTCTTATCTTCCCCTTTTCTAATCTCTTTTTTCCTTCCTCTCCTTGTTCCTTCCTTACCCTCTACCTCTCTCCTTCCGTTCCTCTCTTCCTCTCTTCGTCCCTTCCTCTCTTTCTCTCTCCTATACATCCAATCTCACTTCTTCTCTTCCTTCCTTTCTCTCCTCCTTCCTTTCTTCCTCTTTGCCTTCTTTCCTCTCCCTTCTTTCCTTCCTTTCTCTCTTCCTACCTCCCTCTGCTTCGTCTCCTTCTTCTCTTTAGCTTTAGCTTTAACTGTGTAGTCTAACGCACATTCTGTTTTTTGTTAAGGAATTCATAGTTTCAGTTGGAAATCCATAGATTTCATTCTTTTCTCTCCTCTTCTCTTCCTCGTTTCTTAATTCCTTCCATTCTAGTTTCCTTCCTCTCTTTTCCTCTTCTCTTCTTATCTCACCTTCAACCTCCCTTCCTTCCTTCTTATCTTCCTCTCTTCCTCCCTTCCTCTCTCATCCGTTCCTCTCTTCCTTCCTTCATCCTCCTCATTCTGCCTCGTCTCCTCCATCTTCTTGGTCTTCTTCTCTTCTTTCTTAGAAGCTTGAGTTTCAACCGTGTAGTGTAATGCACATTCTGTTTTCTTGTTGAACAATTCATTATTTCAGTTAGGAACTCATAGCATCGTCAAATGCACACAATGTTTTTTTATTAGGAAATCCATCACTTCAGTCGAAAATTCATAGATTTCATTGAAAATCGTTTTTCTGTGACGAATGATCAATCAGTTTACCTTCATACTTGAAAGATCTACTCGGTTACAACTCATTTCTTGGCTTAGCAATTTATTTTTGGTTGAAGGTTGCTTAATCAGTGCGAAATATGGACTGGTTTGAAAGCCTGAGTTGAAGATTCCGCTTATATGATAAGAATTTGTCTTCTCTGTTTCATTTGATTTTGATTGAATGAATTTCAACAATAAAAAAAATTGGTTGCATGAAAAGAGGTCTGGTTTTAAAACAATAAATAAGTTGAAGACAAGCTAAATGCAATAGAAAAAGGCTTGATTGGACGTCTTCATGAAATTATGCTGTAACAGAAATAGGATTTTTCCCTTAAAATTGAAAGACTTTCAGATTTTCGATTACAGATTTCAATAATATCTTCTCAGGTGGTAGAAGTCATAAATCACAATGGAACGAATATCAGTAGTTAGAGAATATGGCTTCCGTTTCCAGTACCGGCAGAGGTTACATGTGTTTTTTGGAGTGCTATTGTTTTTTGGCTGGTGAACAGAGAA
>WSXT02001457.1:0-15107 GCA_011762715.2 Neuroterus valhalla
TCCACATTGATGACAAAATACGAGTACTATCTGACGCTAGGAGGAGAATTCAAAAGAGGGAGGGATGGGTCAGGGAAAATCAAAAGTTTCTCTCTGACCCATCGCGCCTCTCCAGCGATTCTCCTGTTTTTGTCAAAAACGCACCAGAGTCGGAAGAAGTCGAGACATTTTTGAGGGAGATGTACGAAGTAAAACATCCATTGAATGAAGGCACTGAGAACTTTGTTTAACAGAATATGTGGTTTTCATTTCAACCAGAAGAATAACTATAAAAATGAAATCAGGAACTCTTTGAAAGTTCGTGTAACGTCATGTTAGTTCACTTTCGAAAACGGGCCTATTTTATAGTTTACATACACAATTAAAAAACCCTGCAGTTTTTTTTCCGAGTGAGCCTTCGTTGAGTTGTAAAATTATTACAAAATTCTTACTGCTTGGGGATTCCACAAGTTATCAATATAAGATTTTCTGGAATACGAGAGATTTTTGTAATAGTTTTACACCTCAATGGAGGCCCACTGAAAGAAGCGGCTGCAGGATTTTTCATATATGTATGTGAACTATAAACTCAGACCGTTACGAAAGTCAGCTCACATGACATCACACGAGTTCCCCTTGTAAGACGGAAGATTGATAGAGAAAAGTTATTGACTCGAAAAAGGTCTATGAATTTGTTATAATTTTTCCGATTGGTGCGTTCAAACTTATAAACTATATAAATGATCGCAAAAGTCCAATACACTTACTATGGAGAAAGCGTTACTTTTTTGAAACAAGAAAACAAACCGAAATTAATTTCCGCGGATGGAAAATTTTTCAAATTCGTGATTTTAGGTTTTTATGACAAGTTAAAAATTTCTGAATAAAAAGTGTCTTATTCAGGACCTCCATCCAATGGATGATTTCAAACTTTCGTTCTTCATAAGTTTTTCTCACTTCAATTGTTCATCTTGCCTGTCAGCTTCGTAGAGCTTGGATGATTCAACCGATATGCCTTTTGATACAATATAATCATGACTTGACTAATTCGGAAAAGTGTTGACGCTCAAGTATGACAGTATTGAAGTTCTATCACAATCGTTTACCTCTTACAAGGATTCTACATGTTCTGGAAATTTGGTGCTCGATACGTCTTGGATGGATGACCTTCCAGGAATACTGCGTACTATTGGCATGTTAGTGGAAGACTGGATTGTGGCCTAATGGTACAAGAGACTAAGCGCATTCGACCAATGATTCGTACCTTTCAGGAAAGAAAATTGTAGAGTGGCCTTCGGAGAAATTTTTGTCTGCAATCCAAGTTCTTGAAAACGCATTGTGTTTACATCATGTACGCTTACGTCCAACGCTGTATGCATATTTCAGCCAAGTCCAAAGAAAGATTGAGGTGATTTCTTACAGCAAAAGATGTACCTCAAAATAAGAATAAAGTCTCAAAGGCATGGCATGGATACGTGATTGTTGCAAGAACATGCTACTTCCGTTGTCTTTTGAGAAGCATAAGTTTTACGCTGAGCAAAAAAGCCTTCTTCATCCGTAGTATCAATTTGTAAGAAAGCGCCCGTTTACGTTCCTTACCACGAACTTAAGAGGTATTTTGTCAAAGGTTAGCTAAAAAAGGCCCTAGGGATGAATTTCCCGGGTGTCAGAGCTTGCCTCCTCAAGCACGAGTATGCAGTGTTCACGCTATTTTATACATATGAAGGGCGCGGGATCGAAAGGGCTTAACCAATATTTTTATGATTTTACAAAGGTTGAAAAAACGTTCTTATTTTAACCATCGACTTAGGACCTTAGCGCTATTCTACAATTTTTCTTGAGGTCCAAAAATTGAAGAAATTTCTTTCTAATACACCTCGTGATGGGGATTTGGTCATAGAATTCAAAAAGGTAAACAATTTTGGAAAAAGTGTCGGTTAGGCCCTTTTGATCCCGCGCCCTTCATATAACCGACGGCAGTAGCTGCGTGGTAATTCTCGACTTGGGCGGGATCTCGAACGTCAAGCATGAACGGGCGCGGTTAGCGCTCAGGTGCGTGACTGTTCGGGAATCTCGCTTAGTATTGTTTTCACTACGATGAACTACTGTCGAGTGGAAGATTCGACGCCGAGGATCGGTGTAGACATTCGATGATGTCGAATGTCTACATGTAAACTCGCCTGTCGATAATCGACTGCGCTCAGGAGTTTTGGTTTTCTGCAGCTTGCCTCTCCTCTGACCAAATATTCAGGCATATTCGAGTGTTTTAAATAAAAAAATCTAGCTGCAGACGGTAAGGATTTCATAAATTGAAAATCCCACATGATTGGGTACGTCAGGCATTTCTTGGAGGCTTATTATGAGAGTTGGGTTTATTGGGGTTTTCGAGAAGGGATTTGAGGTGAAGGGTTTGATGCCTGACGATCTTCTGTAGGAGGGGGGATATAGATAAGCAAAAACCCAGAAAGGGTTGACATGTAGTGGAAAATCTACAATCTGCATAGTTACTTGATATTGAAATACAAAAATCGATCAAAAACGTTTCCAAGAATAAAAATGGCCAATAATTGATTCGGAATGGACATCAATTGATTCCAAACGATTTCTTGGTGTCTTTAAAAACCCCCGATTTCATAAAGTCACCACAGAGGCCAATCCTCTCTCCTGTGATGCCAATTCTTATGAAGTAATCCTGAGCGGACATTGGGGTTCGTTATTTTAATATTGACAGCTTTCCTTTTACGATCTTACGATGGAAACCTCTTTCAGTGTGAAAAATGCAGATAATAACTTTGGCATTGGGCATCTTCCGTTTTACAACGTTCTGCTTAGTGAAATCTCCATCAGCCATTACTGTGCCGACCTTTGTCCGAGACAGATGTTTGGCCTCGAACGAATTTTTAAACCATTCGATGTTTTGTTTGGTTTCTTACAATAAAATTCAACTTGCAACTATTCCCGTCATCTGTCGACCGTTTTCAACAGGTACAAGATACCATGCTCCTCTCACATTGATAAACCTGTATGTTGCATCGATGCCAATGAATTCAGGAAATTCTGCAATAATTTTCTTATTTCTCCAGTGGAAAAATAGACTCCTTGGGAAACTTGATCGGAACGTTTTCATCTTTTTAATACCACATCTTCAGGAAATCACGTGAGTGAACATTTCTAAATTTCCGAAATATCTTTGTGTTCAAAACCTCTGCGTGATGAAATCATATTAATTGGCAATAGGAACATATTCTCATATACAAAAAAATTCTGTGGTAACTCAAGAGTTTGTAGGAATTGAACCTGAACCTTGGGATGCAAGTTTCAAGACTTTGCAACGCAAGGTTCAAGCAAGCTTATTTCAATCTTCTCCGCACTGGCTGTCTTACTCGACAAGTCTTTCCAGGAGAATTTTTTCCATAGGGGTTCCCATTTTGCGCACGACTCTCTTTTATCCGCTACGAGCTTCAAATTTTCTCAAATCATCTCTTTCTTCTCTTCAATCAGACGATTTTCAGAAAGGCAATTACAGACAGCCTGCAATGGGCAGAAAAGTTCCGCGATCTCCACTACTTGCCCCAGTTCCCCTAGAGCATTAAAAAGTTTTGCTGTTTTTGAAAAAATCAAGCGCTTTATAATGGGACCATCAAGCGATAAGTTTACTGTGTACAGGATTTTACCTGAGGCTGTATTCCAAAAAAGAGGAAGAATTTTGCTGGTTTCCGTCGGGTCCAGAGACATGTTAGAAGTGGCAGAATTGTTGTCTATGTCACCTATAATTGTAGAGTGATTTGTCGCCACTTCCGAAAATTGAAACCTCCCTTGTGCTGGAGAGGAATTAGGTCATCGCGAATCGAGAGTGCTTCTTCGTACTCACCTGCCCTGGTCAACAAATCTTTAACGTGGAAATCGCGCTTTGCAATAAAAGTCACGATGGCAACACTGTATCGTTTATCATCTGCCAACTGATGCATAGTTCTGATGGCGAGAAATGGAGCTCATGATGTATCCAATGAAACCGTGTGACCTAATGTGACTTGAAATCTCTATTTTTTTAAATTTTGTTTCTAATGCGAGAAAACTATTTAACACTGTTTGACGAGATTCCGCGCTGTGAGTGGTAGTTTTCGTGAATTGCGTCTCTCAAACTTCCTCCCCTGATGACCAAGGAGAAGCTTCGCGAGGTGAATCTACTTGCTACAATAGAGGCAAGTCTGCAAACATTGTGGGGATTTGACCCGAATGTAAGAATCGGTGAAAATACTGAGCACCGAGGATAATGTCTACCTCAGAAGGTTCGTAAAATTCTGGAACTGTAAGAAATATATCTTTCGGAATAGGGATGAATTTGCAATCTATGAGAACTGATGGCATCGTTGACAACTTCCGATGGAATGAATAATTGATAAATAGAAACCGAATTGGGTGGCAATTTACTAGAATTATTGGATGGACCCTGATGGTTTTTTCGAGAAGTCGTCTCAGCGAACTTTTTATCGAAATGGAGAAGTGAGTTGTGCCGTTTGCCGCACTTCCAGCATCCTCTTGATAGACAATTTCTCGTTTGATGTCTGCCGCACAAACAATTTATATGAACTGAGGAGATTTAGCTGCCGTAGACAATCCTGAGAACTCGTGACAAGCACCTTTGCAAATTTAACACATAAAATGATTGTTAAGTGAATTTTATTAACCTGATTGTCATGCGTGGTTTGATTGGAGAACAGAGCAACCCCTTCAAAGGGTGAACGAGAATTCGAAATAAAATTACCGTTGTTCTTTGTCTTAGTCATTTTCTGAAAGTTTGATTGATTAGTAGCAGTCCTTGTCTCTCCACGGTGAGAGCGGTGCTATATAAAATCGAGCATGTTTCTAAGAGAATGTAGGTAAATTTTGCAAACGCATTCTTCCCATTCTTCCCATCGATCAAGGTCAATAGAGAGAAAGCGCGCATTGCACATACATGTTTTTGTACTGTTTCATTTAGTTGGCGAATTGAGGATTCTTTTGAAATTTATTTTAAATCAAAAAGAGCTTCGACATGGGTATCGGTGATATTCTTTTCATTATATGACATTCGAGCATGTCACGCTTAATAGGGAACGCTTCCCTTTCGGTGTAATTCCATTGCTGGTTCTTGTCAAAAAAATCATTCAGAAATAAACTTCTTGGTAGGAAGTTTGCTTCTATGTGACAGTATCGTTGACATTTTCCCTCCTTCCTTCATCCACACATTTCGTCTCATCTGCAATCGTGCAGATATTTTACTGTTCTCTGAAAGACCAGATACCAAGCCCAAATTTTATCACAGAGAACCCAATTTCCGGCTGCAGCAAAATTCGCAAACTGCCCTTCTCAAACCCTGATCTTAAGAGATCTTCTCTTAGTGTGAATTTGGGTGACCCACATGTTTCATCATAATTTTGTTAACACACTAATAGTCTTGAAAGATACATGCAAAAATAACAATTTCAATCTCTTTTCTTGAACTTTTAGTTAACTGTTGTTGTTGAGACCCATCGGAACTGAATTCCAAACTTGGAAATAAATTGTTCCAAAACAAAAAGTTTTTTGTCGTGCAATTTTAATTCTGGAAAAATGTAGCAGTTTTGCTGGGTCAACTCCACCTATTTTCTAGGAATGACTAGATGTGCCTTCAGCTTTTCAGTTCGAGATACGTGTTTCTTCAAAGTCTACGCAATAAAATTTAGAGTTTAATTTTCTTTGAGAGAAATTCCGTTTATTTTTCAAGACTTCCTCATTGAGTAGTCTATATTGAGTTGTCTCCCACCCATCGTAATGATCTTGAACCATGAATCCAGGGCTTATGTTTCTGGCTCCCAAGTGTGCGCCCTGGCCACCAGTAAGACATTGCCTTTTCAAGTCAAATCCTGTGCTGCTAGGTCCAAAAATAAAATATTCGCAGGAAATGAAATTGTTCCTTAGATTGGCCCAAAATACATTAGGGCCGTGAAAAAATATCCTTAAATATTGCGGAAGGTTTTCTGAATATGAAAGCACTATAATGGCTTCAAATTTGAAGAGAAATCCCTCAATCTAGCAGCACTGGTTGAATCTAAACCGAGCCAAGTGAAAAGCAAGACGAGATAATTCTACTCTGGAGGTTACCAATCCGGCTCACGGGAATCCAGTTTCTCAATTGAATGTTTACGTTTTTCATTTTTGATAGAAAACTCAAATATTTGGTTGGAAATGATTGTGGTCCGCTGGTTATTTATTTTCTTCCATTTTTGGTTGAATTATCCTATTGAAAATGTTGTTTGTTTAAGATCCATAATTTTAGTTAAAACGTTAAAAACGTTAAAACGTTAAAAAAGTTGAAAATTCCACGCTTTTTGTGAAGTTTTCATCGATTCGGTGTTTTTTATTGTAAATTTATCCTTCCAATTATAAAATTATATTCCATGGCAGGAAAGTCATCTTTCTCAAATAAGGATAATTTTTTTTTTTTGTAAGCGTTTCGCCCATCTTCTAGAATAACGTCATTTAGGCTCGAAAATTGAATCATTCGTGTGCAAGTTAACTATTTTGTTTTTAATAGTTTGATTGAGATTGAATTGATACTTTAATGAATTTCATCTTTTAGGGGCAAAATTTTCGGAAAAATGCAGAATGTTATTCAAATAGACAGCATTATATACAGCATTGCTTCTGTAGACAAATTTTATTTTATTTTCGTTTCGAAATCAGGTGCAGGTGGATATTTCGATCAGTCACTACCTCCAGGAACTCTCATTGTGAAGATGAAGAATGGCACTATTTATAAAGGAGATCTCCAGCCTTTCGGAACTACTCAAGTCCCCCTTTGGCTGCAGAGTGGGCAGGTACATCCTAGGGAATTTTTCTATTTCATACGAACAGTTCGAGAACATTGGGAATCAACTCTCTTCCCGATCGAACGAGAAGGTCCCCATAATCTTGCTCTTCATGGTCCAGTGGGAGCTGAGATAAATATAGGAGATGGCAGGAAATATTATGCTCAAAATTTTGTTGTGTACAATATAAAGGCTCGTAATTATAGAAGTGCAAGTATGAATGATCAAGGCAACATGCCGCCGGACTATACCATTTGTATATCAATAGCAAGGCCAAGTAAGGAGGTTTATTGCTCCCTTTTTTCGATCTTTTTACCATGGCGCTAAATGAACGAGTCACTTTGAAGTTAAGTGGAATACTAAAGAAAAATGTTAGTTCCAAAGTTTTCCAATATATAAGTATCAATTATAAAACAAGATAGAATATAATATAAGAGAATACGTAAAATGATTAAAATTATTTTTTCGCACAGATTGTAATGTTTGATTTCTCTGGAGGCTTGAACGAGAATTGATACATAAAATGTAAGAACATCGAAATTCGAGATCCATAATCCTTTTTCTATAAGTCAATACATATGAGAGGATGAATATAGCGTGTCGTTTATATGGAATCATTAAATGAAGCATCTGTATAAGAAAATTTACGGATAAATCTTCTGACCCAATTTCATGTAAATCAGTGTACTCTTTTAATAATGTTTCGCAATAATGAAACTTATCTTTCGATTTGTGACTTTGAAGTCCATATATATACTGAAGAAGCTTCCGATATCCATTAGAGTTTTCACAGCTCAAAGACACGCAACCAAGAAACCAGTATTATTGTAAATAATATTCATAAGAAATAATGTACAGCTCTCGTCGAGTGGACCTTTATTCACAATACGTTTTATTCCAAATCCTCCAAAAGGGAACACTATAACCACCTGTGTTATCAAAGATGTAATGAGAAAGATGTCAGTAAATTAGAATTTCTCTATATTTCTTGGATGAAACTTATCCACAAACGGTTAAAAAAATCCAGAATAAATTGAATATAGTTTGAAAAAGCCTAAATTCATAGAAAAAATATATTTGAGCTTCGACGGTGTGCTTGAAATTCCTCACGTTAGAGACGAGATTCGAAAAAGACAGAGAAAGCTGGTATTTCGTCTCTAAAGATCGACAGGGCCACCCAAAAACTACGCAAAAAATCAAGCTCATTTGATTGTGTGAAACAAAAGTGAAAGAACGACAGTGAAAATTCGTGGTCTTGCGTTTGCAGGTGACAAGATTGTTAAGGCAGAATCAGCCGAGGATTTGCAGAGGATGTTGAGCAGCCTAGATACCAGCATAAAGAGCATGGGTCCTAACATTTACGAGAATAAGACAAAAATTATTGTGTTATCGTCAGTCTACGGGGTAGTACTAAGAATAAAAATGTAGCAAATATAGCTAGAATTGCTATACATAATTCTGTGCTAGCACCAACTGTCCTGCATGGCAGCGAGATCTGGACGTATCATGAAAAGGACAACTTAGCACGAACGGCATGCAATTTCTGCGTAATATGTGTGGTAAAACGCCCACAGACAAAGTGAATAATGAATGGGTTCTCAAAGAATGTGGTGTAGAAGAAACGCTGTTTGAGAGTATAGATGAAGAACGGTCAACAAAGCAAGTGTATCTAGGTAAAAAGGATAGTAGCGCATCCAGAGGCAGACTTAGAAAGGGAAGAATATAATATGTAGATGAGACCTTTAAGAGGTCTAATATGGAGAGCCGTAGGAGCACAAGAGCGTGAAGGAAAAGATGCCTAGATGTGAAAGAAGCGATAGATGTATGCCAGATAGGGATGTTCGGAGAGCAATTGTATGTAAGAAAGTGAGTGAAACCTAAAACGGACGATTTTGGATACTAATTGGCCCGTGTTAGGATAGTGATCAGTGGATTATTTTAATGGCTTACGCGAAAGTTTTTGTACGATGTGTTTGCAACAGAGGTCGGGAAGCGACCCGTGTCAGAGCGATGTTGCACGAGACGAGTGTGTCGTCTTAGAGTAGAAACAGGCTGCACAGAGAAAAAAGTTAGAGTTGTAATCGCCCGAGTAGTTGGCGCTCGCAGCGCCGCGAATTCAGGAGTTTATAACTCCCGGTCTGGCGGCCCACGCTTTCGATTCGGGAGTTCTGAGCTCCCGATGCTGTAGGAGCTAACCCCTCCCCGCTGATTGGGTCGATCGAGCGTGCATAGCTCCCAAAGACAGTGCTAGACAGTGCCACGGTGCTCATATTCTCGAGAGAGCGAGACGCCTCCGCTATCAGTAGTACAGAGCTCCTACTTCTTTCTCCGTGTAGACCTACTTTTGATGCATTTGTAATTTTTTTGTATCTACTAAAAGAGAGTTCCCAGAGCTAGGAAGCATTCTAAGGAACAGGTAGTACATATACTCAACATTAGTAGAAATAATGAGAGTTCCTCATTGAACCATAATATACTGCAGATACATACGTGCACAGTTTTAAAAGCTAGCTATTGTCATATAAAATACCTCCGTGTAACAACATATATTGTACTCAAAACATAAGTATACTAAGCAGCCATAATGAAAAAAGTAGGATGTGGCTTTCAACCAGGAGAATACGTGTTGTAGCAGGGAGTGATTCCTCATTCCTATGGAATTGTGGAAAGCCGCAGCCCACTGGACCAAAAAATCGATATCCTTTTGTACCTTCCCAAGTAAGTTCTTCAGAGTAGCAATTGGGCCGGAGAGGTAAAGCTTGAAATCGTCATCATATTTGTGGTACTCGCAACGTCGGAGGCTGCTCCCAAGATCAGAGGTGTAAATATTGAATAGAGTGTGGGCAAGAGTAGATCCCTGAGGAACACCACTTTTGACCTCACAACAGGCATACTGCTCACCATTGCTCATCATCAACCGTTTAGAACGATTGTTGAGATACGATTCAAACCATTTAACCACCATATCAGAAAGGCTCTGCGATTTGAGCTTATTCAGAAGTAGATCATGATTGACTGTGTCAAATGCCTCAGAAAAGTCGAGAAGGACAAAAACTGTCAACTTATTTTTATCGATTGCAAGTTTAATGGAAGCCGTAAGCGTGCTATGCTTAGCGCGGAACCCAGATCGCATTAGGTCGGTTTGTTTGTGAGCGTCAAGGAGTAATGTTATTTGTAGGCGGATAATGTGCTCAAAGGGTTTAGATAATGAACACAAGATATAAATCAGTTGAAAGTCTGTCGGAGAGGAAAAGTTAGTTATTTTAAGGATAGGGCGAATACTTGCCTCTTTCCAAACATGATCTATACACAATGTTCAGCAATAAACGAACTAGTGAACGTAATGGAAAAACCTCGAAAGAATCTGCTCTTATCTTGAAGATTTTGATTTGGAATAAAACGATCCGGAAAACCAAAATGCTTCTTGCAGACGAATCGAAATATTTTTCGTAAGTATGGTCTAGTCGTTCTTTTACTTCACCTTCGATCAAGTACTGCTGACCATGATAATAATATACGTAGCAATGTCTGGAAGACGGAATATGGAAAATGTGCTATGCATATTATCAGCAGCCCACCGAAGAAAAAAAAATGTTCAAAGGTCAAACTTCTGGCACAAGAAAACCATTTAAAATTACCGAAGAAACTGACATCATCTTATCATTCAAAATTTAACTTTTTCCGTACCATTTGTTTGATTAGGAATGTAACCTATTACTTTTATCTTTGTTTTTGTTCTTAGACATGATAAGGAATGACATAAGAAGAATGATTCAAGTTCCTGTTTTACGGACATTGTAATGTTTAATTATTCTGAAGGTTCCAAGCAGGATAAATAGAGCAAATGTGGAAAATTCCGAAATCTTGGATCAATGATCTTTTCTCTGAAACTCTGCTATCATTGAAGAATAATTAATTAGGCGTGTCATTGGAAAGAAGCCATAAAAGTGGGTACATATAGCAGTCCTTTTTTTATACGCTGTGACATATCAGTTTACTCTCATTTTCCAGCTGAACCTGTTATTCCCATTTAAAGAATGAAGCATTCTGCAGCTACATTTTTCCTTACTTTTATTGGTTTTTTGTATTTCAATCGTAAGTGTAATATATGTTTTTTGAACTATTTTTGGTGGCTTCGTGTATGATGAGGAAGATTTAGATTTCCATCGGAAATTTAATTTTCTTATTTTTCCATTGATCTCCTTCACCCTTTTCCTTATGTGAAACGCGCATGGAATAATAGCCACCAATAAGGAAATCTAAGTTTTTCCTCATCAATCATCTTTTTGCTTAAAAATGGCTTTCTTTTCAGTTGAATAAGAATTGTAAATAATGGTTCTTCATTTTGTTGGGGGAAAATTAGGCAGACCAAACACTGAAATTTTCTGATTTGGTAGAAAACTCTTTCTGCCAATTCTTGTAGCAGTTGTAAATTGATGATTCGTGTTGATGATGATCCATACTTTTTCGTAGAAAATTCAACTTCCTTTCAGAAACGATTTTTTTTGTTTCGGAAATACATCTTTCCTTTGAATTATGGAGTTTTTGTTGGATATTTCTTTTTTCCCGAAGATTCATGATTTATTTGAGAAAATCCCTAATATCAGATATTTCAATATTTCGTTGAAAGAATATTCTTTTTCTGTTCAATCACACAAACTTTTTTTTGCCTAATCAGAATTTTCCTCGTTTGGAATGTCAACTATTACATATTTCCACAAGAATTCATATTTTACCGCTTTGTAGAACAATTATCTTCGTGGCAGAATATTTATTTTCATGGAATAAAAATGAACTTCTCTGATGAAAATTTAATTATTTGTGACTGTTAGCAATAAGTTAAGAAAATGATCTGTTTCCGTTTCGAAATTCAACTATTCAGTTGGAACATGGATTCTCTTGTCGAATTTTCTTGTTTTCTTTCTAAGAAATTCTCAATTCTAATTGAAAATTGATTGGTCTACTTGGATATTTACCTATTTCGTTGGGTATTTGTTTTTCTGCGTTCAATACATTTTTTTCTGTCGAATGAAATTTTCTCTAGATTCAATTAGGAATGTACCTTTTTGGCAATCAAATCCCACGACTTGGTCCAATTTCATCTTTCGTTGAAAATCATATTTTCGATTTGAAGACTGAATTATTTCAGAGAAATATCAAACTATCTAATAAAGTATTGAAGTATTAATTCGAAATTCGAGCCTATGAGTACCAAAATATTATTCTTTGAAAAATCGTCCATTAGGTTAGAGTTCTGTCTTTTTCGGCATTAGATTTTTTTCCTTCATCGAGAATAGAAGCATCTTATTGGATGCCTAAGTATTCTGTTGTTAAATGATTTCCTCCACGAAAAATCGACTCTTTTGCTGAAAATTAATCTATTGTGGAAGATTGAATGGTTGTGTCCAATTCCGTATTTTTTCGTTTAACTCAACTAGTTGAAAACTTCCAATTTTCGTTTCTGGAAAACAACTTGTCAACTAATTTTAATAATATTATCTTGAATGGAAACGTCTCCTTCTGATTGATTGTCTAAATCTTCGATTTCGAACTCCTTTTTTTGGTCCGAAATCGTCTCTTCATGACAAAGTAGGCAGGAAAATTAGGCTGTTTCCTACATAATTCACTCTTTGCTTGTAAATTCGTGTTTTTAAAAGAGGACAATTTTATGTTATTTTGCGAGAATCATCTTATTGAGTCACAAATTCATTTTTTCTAATTTGAGATCGATTTTTTCTAGTGAAAAAGTGATTTTTTGTGAATAAGAGTGAAGTTTTCTAAAAATTCGTTTCTCTAAATTGAGGATTCCCTTCTATACTGCTAGAAAAACCACTCTAACTTCTCTCCCTTTTTCAGAAAATGTTTGAGCGTAGAGATTTTAGAAAAAAATTTGCAAATATCATTGTTCAAATGGAACTTATTTTCATCTTATTTTGAAAGAAATGAAATAAGGTTCTTTTGGAAGAAATCATTTTTCGAACGATCTACTTCCAAATTTCAAGGAGATTCTGATAAATACTAATGATTCGTTATATAGAAAACCTTGAGTAGAGATAAATGAGATTGTACTTTATCACGGAACCTCTGTTTATTTTCCGGCACGTGTTCTGAACGTGAATGAAGACAATTTTATATCTTACTAGTATATGATATAAGGAAGAATAAAATAATCAAAAATGAAACATCGAATCAATTTACTTTTTCAAAATTAATAATTTTGTGAGTATAGCAATAAAACTTAGTAGTCAATTTGATTTTTTGTTTCTTCGTTGTCTCTAGTCAGCATCATCTTATTTATCTGTCAAAAGAGAAAATATAGGTTCAAATCCATAAAATCACTTGAATTGTCATTATTTCTCAATCCATCAATTCATCTCTAAAGTATCTAGAGTATGCCTCTATGGATAGTGATTCTCCATCATGTCCTATACATTCCCTTCCGTTGATATACACCTAATCTCAAGTTTTCTTCCCCCTACACACGATTTAACATAATTTCAATGAGTCCCGGCCATATTCATGTTTCTTCCTGATTTTTCTCTAAAATCTAAATCTACAGTTATCTCTTCTGAATCTTCATCAAAATTCTCAAGTCGATAACCACCATTTTTCTGTGGAGAATCACTCATCGCATGATAATTCGCCTTACAAGTGGATAAAATAATGTATGACTGCTTGTGTCATTCCCTATGCTACTGGAGCATTGGAAAGTATTATCACATATCCACCAGTCGATGCTGAATCTCCCGAATCTCTAAATTTTCGATCTGTCATTTCATCCTAATCACGTATTCCATTATCTTCAAATGAGTCTTACTCTCATCTATCAAAATATTTTCCTGTATAAGTTATATCTGGCCTTGTTTCCCTCAGCGAAGATATAAATATATATATATACAGTAATATTGGGATCAGACATCTAGACAGCGCCACCGGCGTTTCGATTCCAATATGTCCACTATTCAGGTAGATTTTGAATCAAAGCATTGAAAACGCACGAAAGTCGACTAAAATAATTTATATTATAAAAGATTGAAGCTGAGAATTGCTAAAATCTGTGAATTCGTAAAGTCTGAACCTAAATGTGGAAACTTTGTTTTGGCAAGGTTCTGAAAGAAATAGAAGAACGTGCATAGTATCGAAAAGAACCTTTTATCCGAAGTTTCTAGCAGGGAAAAAGAAATTTGGAATAGAAAAAAAATCAGTTACTTATTTTATTTATTACAATATAAAGGTTATCTATGAATTGATAGATATTGCTTTGATCAATCTATTCCAAATAAACTGAAATACTTCTAGAAAACACCAATTACTCGCTGTGTCATCTGATCTTCTAAACTACTATTGCTGCATTTTTTGGAGGACGAAGAACAATTTAATTTTCCCCTTAACAGTATGCACAGGACGAGTGTGTGGTTTGAAAGAAGAAAGAGGCTGGACTCACTTTTGCTGCGTATTGTTTTATTCTGGTCTTACCTCTCATGTTGACGGAGTAGCCTCGCGTATAGTCATTTTGCTTAACAATTTAATTAAAGTCTCTGTTATCTTCATTAGACAATGAAAGCAGCTTCTTCCTGTTCGCAAAAAACATGCAATGAATTCTAAGACTGATCTAATACCTATCTCTGCGTCCTTCTCATACACATCCCTCAATAAAAACCTCCAAGGTCAATTTCACTTTTGAATCCTTCCACATCAATCCTCTATTTTCCAGTAGTACAGAGGGGCTGAAATCGAACGAGTTACGCTTACCCCGCGAGGGATGCGGCCTAATGGTATAATAACAATAATAATAATAATAATCATTTATACATTAATAATGTTTTAATCGACTTACTTAACCGTTAAAAGTCTTCTCTTTTAAAATCACACCCAATTTTAGGGAACGAAAAAACCTTATCGTTCCATGTTTACGAGCTGTAGAGGAACAGCCATACACACAGTAAAACTCCTTGCTTCTTGACTTTTGTGGTGAAAATTCCATTATTATGTTTTATTTACGGAATAGAAACAAACTTTTCCAATAATTGTATGTTACTGTCACGCAATATTCATCGTTTATTTCTCCAAAAACATAATTTTTGTGGGGTACCCAATTCACAATTTTAAAATCTACCTGGAGATGGACGTTCCAAATTCTGCCACTAGGTGGCGTATCATAGTGCGGCAGATCCCAATACAGACTCTTTTGATGATACATTTTTTGCCCTCTCTGATTCTATTACACTGCAACCTCAAACTGAATCCACCCAAACTCGCTCCTTCTTCGAAATGAGATCGTGGATGGCTCGTGGACGA
>WSXT02001468.1:0-30016 GCA_011762715.2 Neuroterus valhalla
CCCGCCGAAGCCATTATTCCGTTAATATGCGGATTTGAAAATAAGGGCCCAACAATATCACAATATTCTGCCCCGGGACCCCTCCAGCTTCTGTGCGCCCCTGTATAAATGTTCCCTTTTTGTTATGTAACATTTAAAGAACGTGTTCACTGGCGAGAATCTGCAGAACCAGAAATATAAATAGTATATCGTGGAAAGCTGAATAAATATCAAGGGCATCAAAAAGTCAACGAGATAAAAAAGCGTACTCGAGAATGTTGAATATTAGAGGTCTCAGTGATGAGGAAAGGACTAGAGTAGTAAATTATTATAAGGATACTAAGAGGAAAGCAAACATAATACTAGTAAAATGAAGCAAGTTTAAAATCAAAACGGAAGAAGATACGAAAATGCAAAAATGATTTTGAGAGAAATAAGGAACTATTTTGGAAATGAGTAAGGAAGACAAGGAAAGAAAATACTAGCACTGAGGTAGTCAGATTCGAGAATGCTGATAGTGAAATGGTATGGGATTCAGATAAAGTGAAAAGACTGTTTGAGTGTTTTTTTTTCACGAAGCTGTACGAAGGTGAAGCCATAGAGCATAACAACAGTGATACAGGCAAAGATACGTTAGACGATTGCGATATAGGTATCGGACACTAGAATCGGTATCGACGACATTTTTTCCGAAATTGAAAAACTAATGAATGGCAGAACTGCCGGTGTGGACGATAGTGCTTCTGAAATGCTTAAGTGTGGTGACGAATATTTGTCTGCGTAGCTGTGTGAATTTATTAATATGTGTGCTGTGAACAGCGAAGTTCCGAATGATTGGATAAAGGCGATGATTTTCCCAATCTATAAGGAAAAGGGTGATCACGAGGACTGTAATAATTATATAGCGATAAGCCGACTAAGTAATATGGGCAAAATATTTACCGAAATACTAGTTAATAATGTCATGGGAATAACAAAGAGGAGAGGATCTGTGAAGTTCAATGTAGAATCGTGCCAGGGAGATCATGTGCGGATCAGATATTTAACTTGAGACAGGGCACGGAAAAAAGCCTAAGAGTAAACGAAAAAGTTTTTTGTGCATTTTTTCATTAGAAAAAGCTTTCGACAAGGTAAATAGAGCTAAACTTTTGGAGGTCCTAAAGGAACATGTAGTGATTGGGTTTCTTCTAAAAGCAATACAAGCAATATATAATGATTGCAAAGCGAGTGTGAGAGTAAATGGACAACTGAGCGATTAGTTTGATGTTAATCAGGGTGTTAGGCAAGGATGCGTTATGTCACCTTGGATGATTAATATTTACATGGAAAAATGTTTGAGAATGGCTCTCTTTGACGGGAAAGGTTTTTGATTTCGGGACAGTGAAAGTACGTCGCCTTCCGTTCGCAGACAAGATCGTTACGGTAGAATCAGGCGATGATTTTCAGAGAATGTTGAGCAGACTGGATATACTAGCATGAAGAGCATGGGTCTTAAGATTAACGTGAATAAAAAAAATCATTGTGTTTGAAAGTAAGGGTTAGAAAACAATATGGAATATTGCCTCAAAAGTAGAGAGGATAGAACAAGTTGATAATTCCGTTTATCTTGGAAGTTTATTTTATGCTGCCGGAAAGATAGATGCAGAGATTCCCAGACGTATGAATGAGGGTAGAAAGATTATCAACATGGTATGGGCTATTGCAAAAAGTAAGAACGTAGCAAATAGGGCTGAAATTGCGATACATAATTCTGTGCTTGCACCAACTGTGATGCATGGTATCAAGAAAAGGACAAGAGCGAAGTCAACGCGATCGGCATGCAATCTCTGCGCAATGTGTGCGGTAAAATGCTAATGGATAAAGTGAGTAATGAGTGGGTTTTCAACACTGTTAGAAAACTGCGGAGTAAATGGCTTGCGGAGTTGAGAGTACAATTTTTAAGAGTATAAAATCGACTCAGTATCGATTACCTTCAACTCCGCATATTTTACTCCAGAGTAAAATAGAGTTAGTAAAAGGTTTTGAATTGATGCATTCAGAGTGAATATAAACAATTCGCACCACACAGGAACAAAATCTTAAACTATGCTTAGTCCGGAGTTAAAGAGTCGTGGCAAGAGTTCTTTACGGAGTTTATGTTCGGAGCTGCGTTCGCAGAAAACTTGCAAACACTCTCATCGGAGTTGTATTAAATAACTCCGAAAAAATTCTTCGATCCGGAAGTAAATGCCATATTCTTCAAGAAAAAATGCAAAATTGAGTAAAAATGATATGTCATTGTAGGAAAATGTTCAATGCACAGGGAAATATCCTGGATTGTTAAAAACAACACTAGTTGCATTTTTAATTAATAATAAATGTTGGGAAATGTGCCATTATTCAGGTTAAACTTTATAACAGATTTTAAGGCTAAGCCAAGATGCCATGGTTTATTTATATCCGGGGAAATTGATAATTTTCCCATTTTAATATGAGAAATTAGATGTGGAGTTCTTTTCCTAGAGTTACATTTTAACTCGTCTCCTTCTACTCCGCTTGCCGTTTACTCAGAATGGTGGGATTTTTATAGGGTATGCTTCGGGGTTGATTTCAACTCCGCTTTTTTAACAGTGAAAGAATGCGGTGTAGAAGAAACACTTCGACAAAAGTATGGAAGAAATTAGCTGAAATGGTTCGGTCACGTTGAGAGAATGGATAAAGAACGTTTACTAAAGCAAGTGTATTTAGGTAGAGTAAATGGTAGCGTGTCCAATGGTGTGTAAGAAAAAGTGTGAAGCCTGAAACGAACAATTTTGGATACTAATTGGACCGTGTAAGGATATCGCTCAATAGATTATTTTAATGTCTTCGCGAAACTCTTTGTGCGGGGTGTTTGCTAGAGAGATCAAGAAGCGACCCATGTCGGTATGTTTATTTTGCTTAGCAATTCAATTAAAATTGCTGTTTACTAGAAATACTGCCTCTTAACCAAAGGTCTAAGACTAGAAAATGAAGGTTGAAAATGAAATCAGGTTTTTTTCTGTTCGCGAAAAACACGCAATGTTCCTGCTTCCTTCTCCTACACATCCCTTGCTTAAAATTCTCTATGTCAATTCCATTTCCAAATCTTTATATATCAATTCCTTGTTTTACAGCAATACAACGAGGCTTGAACCAAACGAGCTATGCTTGACCCGAAAGGGACTTGGCTTAATGGTATAATAATAATATTAAAAATTATCGCTTCCGAAGGTTCATCGAAGGCGAAACTAGCAAAGCAGGTACATTACCAGCCCATAACTTTCTACAAGGTTCCCGAGACATCGCTGCACCTGCCAAAAGTGCATTGAGTTTGTAATCAAACTTTTGTCATTTATTGAAAATGCACGCATGCTCCCACAATGATTTTAATATCTTCAATATTTTCAAATAGAAAAAGAGCTAATTTCCAATGCTTCGTTCTGAGATCTCATGATTTCGAACCTTGTAATAGAACAAATACTTTGAACTGAAAATTGGGCAACTATTGAGTCTTTAAATTTTATATTCTATGATTTCAAAGTTTAATCACAAATCGTTTAAACTGAAATATGGGATCCTAATTAGGCTTTCAATTTGATATTCTATAATTTGGAAAGGTTTAAAAAACCAGACAACTACGTTTGAGATTGGAATCAAACAATTTACAATATTTAAATTCAATGTTATTCAATTGAAAAATGTTTTAAATTGTAATAAAACAATTAGAAATATTTCAATAACAAATTTGTAGATCTTTTCTTCATAAAAAATCTTTATCCTTTCATTTTCTTAGTATCTTGCTATAGATTGACCGCAAAATGAAGTTTCATATATTTTAGTATTTTTGTTCAGTGTTCAAAGCCAGACCGTTAGGGGCCATACATAAGTTACGTAAGGGTTCTTTTCTAGAAATTTGACCCACCAATCCCCCTTTGTAAGGCTTTTTCTGTAGTAAGTATATACAATTTAACACAGACGTAAGATTTCTTCAACCCCTCCCTTGGTCCTTGTAACGTGTGCCAAAGTGCAATCCAATGCGATTAGTTTTTCCAAAGTTATCCGGCATATAGCCGACAACAAACAATAGACGGAGTTACACCATCGTGAAATCTATTTTATCGTATTCATGGACTTCTAACACGTGGAGATTCAATGGAATCCCCGATAGTGACTTTTTGCACAATTATGATGAGAATGTAGAAACTTACGAATTAAAGCGTAAAGTCGAAAACTCCGAGATAAATTTAAAAGTTTTTTATCATATAGCTTATCGTTAAAATGCAAAATCAGATACTTCGCGTTTTAAATAGTCAAAACCCGAAGTAACAAAGTCCTTCGGTTACACCAAATACTTTTTCAATCTTATATCATCTCATGTCCCAATTGTGCTTTAGAAAGAAGTACTTTTCCAGGTTGCACTTTCAAAAAACACGTACCAGTGACTGGTCACAGAAAAGTGATGAGTCACATCTCGAACCCCTTTTCCTAGTCTCTCTTCAGAAAAATACGTTTCAGTCATAAAAACGTGTTTTACTATAGAGAGACAGAGACAAATTGTTTGAGGTATGACCGGTCACTCTTTTGTGAATCTAGTTTCAACTAATATTGCTTTTCAAAGCACAATGGGGAACGAAATAATATAAGATTGAAAAAATATTTGGAACGCGAAGTAACTTAATTCGGGGTTTAACGGTCAAATATATATACATATATATATATATTGAAAAGAAGACTAAAACAAATTATATATTTAGCAAATAAACAGTATTCAAACTTGAAGCAATCCTGGAATTTTACCAATTTTTATCATTTTTTTGAAGAGTCAAATTTCCAAATAGTCACACCTGTTCTCGTTAAAGGTTATCAAAAAATTACAACTGTGGTTACAAACGTACAAAATTATAAATTACTTTATTAACACAGATAATAGTATTCCGCATTCTTTTAAAAAATGCTGAAAATACAAAAAAGATAAATATATGAAAATATACTATTATTCAAGTTTAACAAAGACGCCCTTAAAAAGAAATACAATGCCAAAGTTTTAATATTTTTCTTTAGTAGCATTCGACATACGAAACTATAGTTTTGAACCCTAAAAAATACTACTTATATTATACTAATTTCTCAACAATTCCAATTTCCTCATACAATTCAGTTTTACTACCGGGATAGTTTTCTCGAATACAATCTATGATTTCGGTCACAATTCTTTTTCTTTTTCCATATTCGCGTTTACGTATGTTTAAAGAATCTTCAACCTTTTTTTTTGTTGCGGTCAAGTCCTCCGAGCCCGTCTGTTCCATGAGCTCGTCTAATTTCTGGGCCAAAGTATCAACCCTCATTTTTAGTTGTGCCTTCTGCATTCGAGCTTCCTCCAATGTGATGCTAGACTTCAAACCCATAAGACTTGCCTCCAGAATTCGGACCTCCTTCTCGAGTTCCTGCTGCTTAGCTTCAACTTCATTAACGTGTGCTTGCAGCTCCCTGTCGATTCTCAGCAGTTCTTCAGCATTTTGACCTAGTTCCTGGGCGACGCAGTAGACTTTTTGTTTTCCATAAATTTTTTCAAGCAGTTTACCCTCGTTCACTAACTGATCGAAAGCTTTTTGCACCACGGTTTTGCCTAGCTCATTGCGGAGGTTTAAGACTACATCATTTGTACTGAAGGGCCTATTTTGAGCTCTCATAAACCTCAAGACTATGTCCTTCGCCATTCTTCGTTCGTCTCACACAAAGTAGCTGAAAAAAAATACAATCCGTAAGAAAATAATAGTTCTGATCATTCTTCAACTCTAGGCAAGAGGCGTGCTCAATAAAAACATAGAAATAAACGGTGTTAAGATCGCGGGTGAGAATCCGTACAGGTTTCTACGTGTATGAGCCACAGCGAACGAAATGTTTTCAGATAAGATAGTTATATTATACCCGGCCGGTTCGCCTCTTATTAGGCGGCGAGGCCCAACCGGCTCTACTGATATCTTGTAAACAGAATAAGATATACGTCAAAGCAGATAAAATATCCAGATTCACCTACAAAATTATACAGTATATGATTATTAATGAAATAAAAATGAAAAGCGATTTGATAAATTACTACAAATAAATAAATGATATCAATAATTTGAGAAATACAAAACGGGATTAGGTTTTGTGTTACTCTCTACTTCCTAGCACAGGACGGGGTATATTCATGAATTGAAGGGGTATCCTTTGTTAGTTTGCACCCGGGTTTTGACAATTTCCAAAAATTTTAACACAAGTTCAGACTTGTGAACGTAACAATTTTTTACGATTTCTGACTTCTTTCAAAAAAGGTATTGAAAAAAAACTTTGTTCTGAATTCAATCTTAACAAAATTATTGAACTAAAAATAATCCTCTGCAACTTCGGCTATTATTTATTTATCCATGACATACTTTACTGCTATATAAAAAAAGTAACTGAGCTATTTTCAAAAAAGTAGTGAGCTTGAAGGTTACGAGCGCAGCATTGGTCGCATTGGTTTCATAAGCAAAATGGCAGAGTATAATAATTTCAAAATATAACAAACTGACATTTGTTTAAAATCACTTACGAGATTACACCCTCTAATTAGAATGTTTTGGTCAATACACACTGATAGACACTGCTCAAACCTTTCCAATACTCGTTAGTCTCATTATTTCTTTTGCAGAAAAAGACAATAATCGTTTTAGGCTAGGATTGTAAAGTATCATGAAACTTTGGCCAAATGGTAAGTTTCAGAATCCTTGGAAAAATTCCCAAAATTCGACTATCAAGGCGGGAAACCTTAAATATTCGAAACATGCTATTGTTTACGGCCACGGAAACAGCCTGGCGCCATCATTCTGTTTTATGGAAATCACAATCTTTGATAGATGAATTCCACTATTCTATAATTAGATTTTTTCTGAGAAAAGTAATATCATTATGGATAAATGATAGTGCCTGCTCGAGACACAAAAATACATTCATTTGGGTTGAATGGGTTTCGGAGGTTTATGAATTGCGTATCTGTCATTGGGATTCCAGATTGTCGTCAAATTAGTTTTGAAAGAATTTTACTTGTTATTACTTTTTTGACTGGCTTATGAACCGCAGAGCCTTTACGTCTTCTAAAATTCAAAAAGCAAAAAAAAATCTATTCGCCATGCATATTATTTCTTTCAAACTCTCGTTCATTTATAAAATTCAAGAATCGTATGTAATATAGGAGCTCTCAGAATAGTCGATCTCATTCGAAAAGCGGGAAACTCATTCAACATGGCTTTGCCTGAAATGGCTATTTTACTATATGACAGATTCAAAGCAGATTGGATCACGTTTTTCAATGAATTATCGAATGATTTTATGAATTTTCGGTTCTTTCTGCTGCTTTTTCAAAACTGAAAAAATGTGTATTTGGCAAATACACGAAGGGAAGGCCTGTCACAAGCAGATAAATTTAAAAATTGATTCACTTAAAACCTTCCATAAAAATCTGTCATTTTTTTTTATTCATCTTGATTTTATCAATTTCTATATGGCCACTCTTGTTCTTCTGTAATAATTATCTTGTAATCGATAGAAATCAGTTTCTGAAAAAATAATATAAACGCATAGTTCATTGTTTTTTTAAACTTTTTCCAAAATTCCGAGTTGATATCTCCCCCGGTGCGGGCGAGAGTTGTTCTGAAAAAAAATCTATAATTTGGGTTACGTGATTCATGCATCATGTATCAAACTACTAACATTGAAAGCCTAAATTATTGAACGTGAAGGGCAACGCCGCGTTCGGCTTGCTGGCAGTAGTATCAAATTAAAGGATTAAACTATTATGAGATTCGTGACTTAGAGTTGTTTCTGAAAATGAACCAAAACAAACTTGTGAATTTGTGAGAACTGAGTTAAAGATTATAATAATAATAAATTGTGACGACACCGTGATCAAGAAATACAGTGCATTTAATTCAAAACAAATGCTTTGAAATGGTTTTCGTTTCAATGAATCAACGACAACAAAGATCCCGTTCAGATGTCTAATTAGTTAACAGCAATAGCAGTCAACAAGGCTATATTAGAAATTGGCAATGAAAACATCCATCGGCTACGGGGACACTTTTAACATTTGAACTATATACATATGCCGATATAAGTGAACCCGTGGCAGCCATATTGAAACCACCAGATGGCGTACAGTAAATTTTAAATTGTAAGCGGAACTGTCCGATAGCATTGCCGGGAAAGTGCGAGAGAGAGAGAAAAGATGGAGGTACCTTTGGCAACCACTGATCTTTATAATACACTAGATAGAAGATAGCCATGTATTTATAGGCTAAAATGCGTCAAGAATAGAAGCTAACAAATGGAATATGTTTTTTTGTATGTGCTTGTTCTCTATACTACGCGCAAAAAACATGCTTCATTTTACGACTTCAACGTATGCTACTCACTGATCTCTATAAAGATCAGTGATGCTACTACATACCGTCAAGAGAGTTCCCGGAGTCCTCTCGGTCTGTCGTCTTTCTTCTTGGTACTGACACTTTTAAGTCTGATGGCTCCCCTGACCCCTACTCTATTTGTAATATTTCTATGATCACATCAACGCTGTCAACATTCAGCAAGTTATTTGGAGGTTATGTTTATGTTGCTTAGTATGTAAGGGGTGCTGTGTAAAGCATGTACAGAAATTCCGAGTTGAATTCCATGCATCCAAACATCAAATTCGTGATCTAAAAAGTTTTTTTCTCGTGATTGGAAGCTATTCTTAAAGAAAAATGTTTGTACGAGGAAAAAAGACGGAAACTGCTATGTCCGTTAAATTGGAGGAACCCTTGACGAGCGAAGGATGTTTAAAGCTAATTGTTGAACTTCTTAAGTATTTGCTTTATAATAAACAACAAATACCTTTTTCCTACGATTGTTTATCTCAAGTTCAATCGAAAACCAAGCCGACAGACAGGAACTTCTTAAACATTCAAAAGTTTTTTGACTCTTTGTGCGATGTAACGAATCACTTGAATTCCCAGTTTTATACCAAGGGGTGCGATGTGCGAGAAGTTGTGATAATCATCGGTGCCACAATTTTTTCTCCAAAAATCTGCATTCGAGTAGAATTACCTGAAAAAATTCTTGATAGTAAAATGCATACAGAGTACTATCATCCTTCTCGAAGACCACTTTTAAATTTAATGAGGTGAGTTAGATCTTAATTTGGTTCAAAAAGGGTATCGTTTTATTTAAGGTATTTTCTATTAATCACGAAATTTTCATATAAAAAGCTAATCCAACAGCCTGGGCTATCTCGTTATTTCGGTATAAATATCCGATTCAACGATTCTGAGCTATTTATTCAGTGATTCTTGCACATAGCTCGGTGTTCTACCTATTTAGATATTAGTGCGGAGAATTTTGTTCTTGATAAAAAGAGGCCGAGTATAAACTTCTGGACAGTTTGTACGTTTATGTACATTTGATGTGCTTATACCAAGCTTGATTCTAAACTTACAGACCAGGAAGGGGTAGGGGACGTGGATTTTAAACAGACATGGACACTACCTTAAAAAGAACTCTTTTCGTGAATTCATATTGAAGTTGAAACGTTACATGTTCTTGATTTAAAAAATTCAAGTAAAAAAATGATAATGTCTCACGAAAAATACACAAATTGTCCACAAGAAAAATTCAACACAAAAAGAATTATATTTGTGCGAAAACTTGGAACGGAGTTCGAAATGACTACTGAAGAATACGACGGTAAAGTCGGAAATTATATTTCTAACATTCGCATGGCAGCTTATGACGAAAACGCAAAAAAATATATTTATTTCGAATTTCACGTGAATAAAGATTACGAAGATTTAGAGATTTAGATTTATTTCAATATTTTGTTTTGTTTTTGTAACGTAAATATATCTTTTTAAATAGTTAGAATGAATTATATTTAGAAATGTGTGCAAGTTTAACATATGATCTAATTTTGATGTTTTACTCAGAATAAGAATGTGGAATATAATGGCAAAAGTAAATAGATGAGGGGGAAATGTTGTATTGTTACATGCACAAATTCATACATAAATTCACCACTCTGGTTAGACTTTCATGGTTTCCCAGTGACACCAGGGCCTACCTTCTCTGACAAGGGTTGCTGCCACGCAGGGGCAAATCCAGAAAAATATTTCGGGTAGGGGGTCTGTTTGAACTACTTTCCGTGGCATCCTGTGACTGAATTATGGTGAGCCCTGGGGTAAATTGTCATCTCTTGACTTTCGTTAAACAAACTGAAATAAGGATATACAAAAAACATGCGTAATGCGATAGCGAGTAAGAGCATCGTCTTTTACAAACTGTGAAAAACTCCCTTGAATTAAAATATTTCGAAAATCTCTCGTCTATATCTTGCCAGATCTTTTTTACATTCTATTGCGTTATTATTTTTAGCTCTCGTAATATTTTATTTATTTTCACTCTTGACTGGTTACAATAAAAAGAAATAATCTGCAACCATTTACATCTACTCTTGTCAAAAGTGCTTTGTTTCTAGAGAACACCCATCATATAAGAGTTGGCAATTTTCTTTTCGAAGATATCGTAATTTCTGCAAGCCTGTGCTCTGCGATTCACCGACAGTATCGCGTGTTGCGAGCAATAGAACCCGCAACTTTTTTGTTGTTTCTTTGTAAAATATATTTCTATGCTCAGTATGGCTTGAATTCAATGTGCAGGGGCATGTGTAATTGAAGAAGAATGTTTTGTAATATTACCGCCTAGCACTCTGGGAAAGCCTTGGCGGCCACGCGGTATAAACTAGCTCGGCAAGGAAGTATTAATCTCCGAAGAGTCGTGCTGCTAATACCTCTAGAGGAATAAGTTATCTAAGTTCAGGGTGTCTAGCCAATGGGAAAAAGCGGGAAAAGAGCAGGGAATTTTCTTATAGCAGGAAAAAGTGGGAAATAAACGGGATTTTTTTTTTGAAATACGGTAATTCTTGCAGGACTTTGAAAAATAGACAATAAAGCAGCAACAATTACTAACCGAGCGTCAAAGTCTTAATTGAATAAATCAATTCATCTATCGATAAGATTAGGACGAAAGATATCGCGATCCCGTAAGCGACCGCCATACACTGGGGATATAGCAATAAATTCGTTCAAAACCACCTACAGGTCGCAAATCTTGACCAAATGAAATAAAATTAAGCCAGAAATGTTTGTAATTGAAATACAAAGAGACCACAGAGTCAAAATTTTAAGAATTTTTTTTAAACATTTTTTTAAAGCAAAATATGGCTAAATGAAGTTCCTCCAAAACTTAATTGTATAACCCTTTCGTGAATATAAGATTTCGAGTCATAAACTAGATAAATAATATAGAATTTAAGGAGTTTGAGGCATAGCTGATTTTAAATTTGCCATTAGTTTTGCAACATAAGTTTGTTTAAACAATGTGTTTGTATGAATTATTGCATAATCTTGATAAATAATAAAATACTAAGAAGGCTTTTAGCGTCTATAAGAAAACGAATACAACATATGTTAACTAAGGGGCTTTCTCGTGCGCTTATTTCAAGTTTGCCTTTAGTTTTGCAAAAAAATGGTTACACAAATCATTTTTTCTACAATAACTTCCAATGTGAAGCAAATTGTATTTTTAAATAGGACCTATTTTTTAAGTCTCATTTTTCAGCCTATAAATCATTATGGCTCTGAAAATTACATAATGTTTATCTGAAAAGTTCCTATTTTTATTTTCGTATAATCACTACTTCCACATGTAGAAGATTTACATCTTCCTAGGACAATGAGGGAATGCATCACCAAATTTTTATTTTTGAGGCGGGAGAAAAATTCCAGTTTTCCTGAATTGAACTCTGAAGTGTAAACCACTATGGTTATGAAAATAATTCTCTTTCCTAATATTTGGAATCCCTACCTACAAAAATACATCGCAAATGAATATTTCGTTCAAAAACCCAACCGCACAATCGTATTAAAGTAATAAACATTAAGAGATACAAAGAAACTGATAATTCATCTTGGAATATTTGTTTATACTCTCTCCCTGTTACGGGATTGAGAGTCTCTGCATAACCTTCTCTCTATTCCTTTGCACACCTGACCACTAACTCAGGGGTGTGGGGGACCTACAGTTTTAGGTGGGTTCCTAATCACCAATAGCAACGGCTACTTAATACTCAGAGAACTTAAAGAACTCCAGAGGTTCCGGGCTCATGACTCTCCGTGGCCCGCCATAGCTCTTCCAGAGTGCGAGGCGGGAATCGAACCCACATTCCCACAACCAGACAGCGCGGGTCCAAAGCTCATGCCTTAGCCCCCACGACAAACTTTTTGAAGAAATACGTGTTTTAGAAAAGAGAAAAACATTCGAAAAGCGAATTTTTTATTCAAAACAGATGTTAAAAAGCTTTAACTCATATAATTTGATAAAATTTCATATGAATTTCAAAAATAATCATTCGAATCCATAATTTGATTTTTGCATTCATAGTTCTAGTTTTTCTCGCAGCGGTGACTCCTTGACAAAGAATGTTTCGACAAATTAACAGTAATACAATTAACTTTCAGTAGGTACATGATTAGATATAAAAAAGAAATCCAACTTTGATGAAGGAATGAAATAATTTAACTAGCGGAGGAAGAATTTTATTTTCAAATTGATTGATTATAGGTAGTTTTTTTTGTGTGAACAGACGCATGTAGAAAAAATTACTCTCAATATTTTTATACAGCTTCTAAAGAGCTTGTATTAGACAACTTTATATCAGAAGTGAGTAAAATTCAAACATTTCATCTTAAAAATGTTTCAAATTAAATGATATGGAAAAAAATTCAAATTATTACACAATCTTGTATACGTCTTCATGAAACAGCCCACTTTGTCGCTTGTCAATAGGATTAAACTTAAGCCTGAAGTCACTAAAATTTACCGGCTCGTTCCACACTAATTACCGAACTATTTCATTCCAGATTTTCTCTGAAAATTATGAAACTTCTACTTTGACACCCGAACAATTCTACATTTTATGTGGAATATTTCAGGAATGAAATAAAAGTCTGTTCATTTATTGCTTCTATGTGATTACGTGTGATGAGCGCCGGATTAACATTTTTTGGGGCCTGGTGGTAAACCTCGAAAGGGCCCTCTTGAGGGTAAAGAAAATCCCGATTTCCGAGAAAGCATGAAAATAAATCAGAATTCTTTTTAAATTACAAAAAACAAATTTTTTTCAAAATTTTCGTGAAATTATCAATTTTTTCTGAGATTTCATAGAACTTGCTGTAACGTATGTGAACTTTATTAATTTTTTCTGGGGTCAGAGGCCCCCCTGTTGCCTGGGGCTTTAGCCCCACCGTGCCCCTTGGTCAATCCGGCGCTGCGTGTGATATTTGAAGTGGTAATTGATAGCCTTGGTCTCCTTTCAAAGGCCCAAATGATATTATACTTGTAATCATTTTTTGTGAATAATGATTCCATAATCTAGGAACAGGAAAATCAGATAGCTTATGTGAAATCCGTTAGTGGTACAAGCAAACTTGGTGAAATAAAATTGTTTTATGATCCGCTATTTTCTGTTGGTTGTAATACTTCCAATAATCTTACTTATTTTTAATTACTAAAAATTTTCAGATCGATGATAGAATGTGACGAATTTCAAGATGCGATGACCTTACCTCTCGGACCTACGAATACCTTTGTGTTGGTTCAAAAGAGCGACTCAAATAAAACGTCTGAATTTTTCATTCTGAAACCACAGTACGCTTTACCTGTGCACGCGCCTTGTTTTCGCATAAGGATCGATAACTGCGGGGATATTCAAACAACCTGCCATTGTCCAAGTGCAGTCACTGTTTTTCACGACTCCAGAAGCGAATATCACATCGAAAGTAACCAATCCAATATTCTCAGCGAATCAAACGAATGCAAACCATCGGCATCTTATCAGTGGTACCAATCCACGGAAGTAATCAAAGGCTTCAAGTTTCTGAGATAACATTGAACTATACAGAAAACTTAGTAAAAAAAATACAAAGACGTTCAGCCTATTTGAGAACTCTGAAGACAACTTGTATTAAGTGACTATTCGTAGTTTCAGTTATCCAGTTCCTTTTCATTCTCATATTATCCTTCAAATAATAATACATAGGGAACTGCAGTGATATTTGGAATGTCGATATAGCTTTTAAATTCTGTGAAGGACACGTAAATGAAGATGATATAGTATTATATTTCCCAACTCTTTCTGAAAAGTTATCTTTGTGTGATCCTTTAAACGAGAAAGTCACTTCAACTTTTTTTCACAGTGATTTTTGATATTTAATATTTTATAATCTTCATTTTTCTCATCTTTTGTGATGAATGCCTTTTTTATGTACATAGAAACTAGTTAATTTTAAAACTCGCGAGGAACTGAATCTCAAAATTGTATATCGTAAGATAAGCAAAATATATTTCCTGCTCACAAGATTAAAGACTGAATAGTATTTTTGTATGTTAGAATACTTGAACATCATAAATCGAGCTGCTTTATTTTAAATGAATTCTTATCTCTTACAAAACTTTCCACCGGTTGAAAACTTCACTTTGTCATTGCTCAATTATCCAATAATTACATTAATAGTTTTGAAATAGCTAGCCAAAAATGTAATTGCTCATCTTCCATGTTGAAAAAATATATAGCGTTAAGTGAATAAAACAATTAAAGTAAATCAAAATTAGTTGGAGCTGATTTTATGCAGATTCAGGGTCAAAGGTCTCAATATCAAATCCCAATGTTTCCATCCCTTATCAATCGCTTTTATTTACTCTTATTTGGCATTAAGTATTGCTCGCGAGCTTCAGAACACCAGTTGTTTGTACTTTATTCACTCAGCAAGCAGAAAATTACCGAAAATGGGAAGTTTGAAATTTCTCGCACGAGAACAAAAAGAATATTATAAGGAAAATGGATTTATTAAATTGTCAGGCGTGTTTACCGAAAAGGAAATGCAAGAAATTTGTGATGCATACAATGAACTATTTGAGAGGAAACAACAAGAAGACCTCCAGGGACTTGAAGGTGCATGGAAAGGAGACGCAATGACAAGCATTTCAGAAAACGTGGATTACACGGTAAGAACCTATTTTATATCATTAATATCTTCTTTCAAACTCTTATTGCATTTACCATGAGTGCAGACGTACGATGGGAAACAGGGTAGCGACTTGACCGGGAAACGGGGACGGACCGGGAATTCTGTTGACCAGGAAAAAACCGGGAATCCAATTCAAAAACCGGGAAATTACCTGACTCAAACTAGACAATTCAAAATTGTACCGTGAAAATACGAGAAATGACCGCTTTCTTTTTATCAATTGAAAAGAGATCTTATCATTCGATTTGAAGAATGTAACGTTCCTTTAGTCTCATTCTGAGAATTTTTAAATATATCTATACTTTATGTTGCTTTGTGAAATTTTTGTTACCTGTCTCAAGTTTGATAATCAAATTGATGATAGCCCAAACATACAGAATAGTATATTGCACAATGAGTTGTGCATACTATTTTTCACAATGAGTGTATGGAAAATTCGATTTTCGACGTCTGCAGAGTATGAGCGAGATAAAAACCTGTTCTATCAAGCATGTTATTTTAAATCAAGTTAGAAATGGGAAGTGCCAAAAAAAAAAACAATAAAATGATACCGTCGCCACGTTGAAAACTAACGTGAACGTCGCTGTGCTCGCGCGCGAAAGAGAGCATATATCGATCGTATCGATGTTGCTCGATACAACTAGAACAGCTGTAGATATGATGATTATTTTCTGTCCTCCCTCATTTGAGTGAGGAAAATGGCACCTCCTGACCCGGGGGAGGATAACAGAACAACGTTAAATTGCCAATTTTCGCCATGCTCAGCAGACGTCAAAAATTGAATTTTCCATACTCGAGTTGTGAAAAGAATTATTTTCTCAATTTTTTCAACAAAAACAAATGTATTTATCACTTTTTATTTTCTTTCTCCTCATTTATCTGGCTGGGGACAGGGAATCTCAGAAAATAATTATAGTTTTTATTTTGGGGCAGGGAGTTTCAGTTAAGGCATATAATTTCAGTTGGAACATTGAATTTTTTACATGGGATGGGAACTTTTCAAATAATTTGTATTCGAATTGAGGAGAGAGGAAATTAAGAAAATTGCTCTCCCAATTTGAAATTCGCCAAAATTACACTTTTTGGTTGAAGATGCATTATTTTAATTTAAAATCCACCTCTGATTGAAAATGTAACTACTTTGTTGAAAATTAGTTCACCTGTTTTGAGTGAAGATTCAAGTATTTAGTTGAGCATTGATTTTTGAATTCAAAAATTAAACTATTTCTTTGAGAATTTATTTCATTTGTCGAAATTTCGCCTCTTTTGTAGGAAGTTAATCTTTAGGGTTGAAAATTCACCTTTTTCGCATAAAATACATGTATTCCAGTTGAAGATTCATCATTTTACCTCAGAATTCATCAGTTTGGTTGAAAATAATTTCTCTAACTGGAAATTTTACTGTTTCTTCTTTAGTAGAAAATGATATTTTCTAGTTAAAAATTCAACTGTTTGGATGACAATTTTTCTTTATGGATTGAATAATTAGTTCGTTTGAAATTCACATATTTTATTGAAAAATTGATTTTTTGTATAAAATTATTTCTTTCTCCGAAAGTTACTTTCTTGTTTTGAATTAAAAATTCAATTATTTCGCTGAAAATTCACATATTTTGTTGGAAAAATGGATTTCTTGGTATGAAGTTATCTTTTCCTTCGAAAGTTACTTTTCATGCTCGAAAATTCTTCTCTACGTTTAACGATACAAGTTGAACAGATGATTTCATATCAGTCGAAAATTTATCTGTTTGAAAAATCTTATGTTTGGTTCAAAATTAATTTATAAGCAAAAAATATTACTATTCTATTTTTGGTTGAAAATGATTATCTCTATGGTTCAACATTCAACCATTTTGTTGAAAAATTGTATTTTTGGTCAAGCTAATTTTTTTTTGTTATAAGTAATTTCTTTCAACTGAAAATTTGACTTATTACAATGAAAAATTCCATAGTTGTAATTAAAAATTCATTTTTTTTGGTGAAATTCAATTTGAGTATTAAAATTTTGTTTGACAATAATTGATTTTTCTACTGAAAATTAATCCATCTGTTCGAAAATTTAACTCTTTTAGATGATGATTCTTTGTTTCAGTTAAAAACTCTTATGTTTGGTATGAAATTGGGGTTTCAAACTAAAAATTTTACTGTCACATTTTCGATTGAAAACAATTATTTTTTTCAGTTCAAAATTCAAATATTTTGTTTAGACATTGTATTTTTGAAGTTGAAGTGCTCTAGTTGAATATTCATCATTTTAGTGAAAAAAAATTCATCTTCTTGTTCTGCAATTCAAACTGTTCCAGTTGAAGATCTGAAGTTTCCCTTGATCTTCGATTCATTATCAAAATAACAGAAATTTCCCAAACTGCCAAAGTAACCAAAAATTTCCAAAATCACCATAGATTCAAAAAGTTTCTGAACTCAACAGAAATTTCCAGAATCACTAAAATTTTCTCCATATCAATGGCGGAAAAAATAATTTAAAAGACAAACACGTAAATTGTTTTTGGCTCAAATGATGTTATCAGAAGGAGCAGTCAGTCCGTCTTCAGCTTCAGCTAAGGCTCGCCTACTTCTTTGGCCTTACCGAATACATTCTCATCGCGTGTCTCATGCTTCGCACTAGATTTAAATTTGTCCAAAACGTGAACTTTTCTATATTATCTACATCTCTGATATGCATTTTAAATGTATACTTTATTAATTCCAATGACTTGATCCGGGACTGCTTGTTTAGATGATGCAAAACAAAGCATAAATTTAATTTTTCATGATTATTTTAATATTTATGATGATATTACAATCCACGAAGAGCATTAATATGGGAACAAATGTATTTTTATATTCTTGTTTTTATAATTAACCAAAGTTGTATATTTTCTTGGAATAAACAATTTTTTACTGACATTTTTTTCATATCTCTTGTAATTTTGTTGGAATTTTGACTTTTTTGATTCGGAATGTTGTTTTTTACGAATAACAATAAAACTAAGGGTCTCATGGAGAAACAGTTTGGGGGAAATTTTTAGATCTATTTAATGTGAAAAATGTTGTTCCCGAACATTTTTTTCTATCTCGTACAATTTGCCACTAATGGATTCTTTATTTTTTAAATTATTTTTGCCAATAAAACAAAAACTACGTATCGTTTTGAAAAATAGTTGGGATAAGATTTGTAGATCTTATAAAGTGAATAATTTTATTTTTGAACATATTTTTCCTGTCTTGTACCGTTCGGACAGAAAATGGATTTTTATATTTATAAAACTATTTTTGCTGATCAAACAAAAACTGCGTGTCCTATTGAGAAATGGTCTTAAAATAAGCCTCCAAGCAATGTCTGACGTACTCAATCCTGTGGAATTTTTAATCCCTGAAACCCCTACCGTCTGCAGCCGGATTTTTTATTTAAAACGCTCACATTTGCCTGCGCATTTGGTCAGAGGAGAGCAAAACTGCAGAAAACCAAAACTTCTGAGCGCAGTCGATTATCGACGGGTGCATTCGATAGCATCGAATGCCTACACCGATCCTCAGCGTCAAATATCCTGCTCAGCAGTAGTTAAACGTAGTCACACACTCGAGCGCTAACCGCGCCCGTTCATGCTTGACATTCGAGATCCCGCCCAAGTCGAGAATTACCACGCAGCTACTGCCGTCGGTTTAAGTCACAAAATGAATCTTTAATTCTTACATTATTTTTGCAAATAAAACAAAAACTATGCGTCCTATTAAAGGTGATTGAAAGTAAATTTGTAGGACTTTTTTAGATACCAGTTTTTGTCCAACAAATTTTTTTTCCGTATCTCCCATGGGTTGGTCGGAAAATGGAAGTTTTTATTTTTGAGTATTTTATTTGTATGGGTAAAACCATAATCGTTGGTCAAAAAAGGTTGGTTAACGAACTTGTGCTTCCTTTTTCGTTCCTCAAAACGTGTGCCAAAGGGCTATCCAATCCGATTAGTCTTTCAAAAGTTGTGCGATATACAGACGACGACGAGGACAACAACGACGATAACTGCAGACAGACAGACGCCAATGTGAAACCAGTTTTTTCTCTAATTCAGGTGGTCTCGAAACGTGAAGAGATTTCATTGAATAAGCAGAAGTCGATTTCCACATAAAACCAATACTTTCTCATTATGATGAGAATGTGAAAAACACGTTTTACAGAAAAAACGTCCATATGGAAAAGATCATTTTTATTATTATGAATTCACCCATTCCTTATTTGTGAAAGCTTCGGATTACTTTAATTTTGAGGTTTCAAAAATTATTAATAATAACATGTGCTTTGGGGTTGTTAATTAAGGGGGGGAGTCTGGTGTAGGAGGCTGAAAATATGAGTGATTTCGGAGGACGAGTTTAAAGACGAGACGAAAATTAATCTTATCAGCACTTGCAGTATTTATTCGTCTATAATTATTGTGCACGAAATTGATTTTTAAAGACCCGCTGAGCAACAAATATTTGTTTTGTAAGGTCAGTCGTCTGACCTTTCCCGTGCGAGAAGTAAAACGGCGGGAACGATGGCGGTCCGAAAAATGGTCTGAAATAAAAAAAATAACATTTTTTCCAAAGATTATGCTTGTATCGAGGCTATGAACCACTGAAAAGTGAAAGAAAAATTTTTAATACATATTCGAGACATAGTGCAAGAGGTGTCATTTTCTGCCTCAAAATTTGTTCTTTTTTGTTTAAACTAAGTAATGAAAAAACCATTTTTTTGTCGCTTCCAGAGGTTCATATACTATAGAAACATAATAACTTTTCGATTTTTGCAGGTAGAAGTTATTCAGACAAATAGTTTTCCAAATATCTTCCCCGACATCTCAAAAAACGTGATCAAACGTCTGACCTTATAAAACAAATATTTGTTGCTCAGCGGGTCCGAAAAAATCAATTTTGTGCACAATAATTATAGACGAATAAATACTGCAAGTGCCGATAAGATTAATTCTCGCCTTGTCTTTGAACTCGTCCTCCGAAATCACTCATATTTTCAACCTCCTGCACCAGGCTCCTCCCTTAAGCAGGGTTCCGGGTATGGCCTAAGATGGCCTCAAGCCTATCTCAAGGCTTGCTCAAAGTGGACAGTTAGGGCCGTATGAACTATTTCCAGTAAGAATACAAAATATTAATGTCTTATAAATAATTATTATGCTTGTTCTAACGTAATCATAACGCCTAAACTCTGATTTCCGGATCTTCGCTGTTAATTACATGCTATGTGCGCATGGTCGAACTTCCGGGCTTATGTTTCCTCTTACGTTTTCTTCTTACTTACTTATTTTCTTATTTCATAGTTTTCCCAACTTTTTACTTTGAGCGGAGTAGAAAGTCTTCTAATTCTTCCATCCGGAAAAACCCTTGGCTTTATCTTACCTCAGTTCTTTTAGTCTATTCATCCATCCCTCTCCCTGACCAGTTTCACCCAGTATTACTCTCACACAATCACTCACACTTCTTCCTTCCTCTTTCTCTCCAGTACGCACTTTTAAAACGGGCTGTCACAACTCTGCTTTATAACAGCACACTCTACATAATTTTTCCTGTTCTTCCTTTCAGTATCGACATGCTTTCACTTCCTCCCCATCCCTCTCTGCCTAGTTCTTCTCTCAGCATGCCAGTTCCAATTGATCCCCATGATCCATCTCGACAATTTTTCGTAAAGGCTTTTCACTCTCTTTTGTTCCTTCCACTCCAAAATATGTACTCCGTAGCACAAGACTGCCTACACTTGCACATTGTTCTGGATTAGAGTCGAACATAATGGTAATTGCGCGATTGGTTAGGCAAACACAAAACAAAACAGATTTAGAATGTATCAAAGAACAAAACTGCGTTTATTCGCATAGTCAAAATTAGGTTAGATATTACGTGCCCCTCTTGATGACTTGGTAGGGGGCTGGAAAATCGATACGCACACTCAGAATTGGTGTGGTGATACCGAAATTTGGAATATCCGCCCGATTCGTAATAGAGCCAATTTCAGTGATACTTAGTTCAATTTTTCTTTCACGTTACACGAAAAACACGGAAAACTGTTCTCAGCCCGTATTTAAGCTGTCGACCCACATGTGGCAGCCATCCTTTTTACCCCTTCCCTTTTGACGTCACGATTTGTGATCCCAATATAAGATACATGGTTAGCAACAAACGTATTCAAACTGCAGGGAGGACTCCTCAATCATGCAATCACGTTAGTGCTATCAGTTCAGAGATGCACCTTGCCATTCTCGAGGGAGAAAGTTTTTTGGATGCAAATAGTAAGAAGGGCAAGAAGTTGAGCCCTACGAAGCTCCAGTTTTAGAATAGACAGCTGTTTGATGGGCGTGACTTTCGATTGAGAACAAATTAGTGATGAACTAACAACTCCTTGATGTGAGACAGTTTTCAGACAAATAACAGTAGAATATTCTGCTTTGTAAGCGTCCGCATAGCCGTTAAGTTCGACCAATCGAAGACCATTTGAATGGCCTAACCAACGAGGAATCTTGATACTATCCAAATGCCGAAGATTCTCGAAGAGGCAAATCCATCATTGGAAGGTTTCTTCCGAGAGTGGATCGTCCCATTCAATCTTGAGGAGCCAAAGATTCTGCATAAGAATCTGAACGACAGTGATGACAGGTAAGATTAATCCGAGTGGATTAAACAGTTTCAATATGTCGAATAAAACCCTTCTCTTAGTACAAGGTACTGTAGGAGTAACTACGTTTGTACCAATTAAAAATGCGTAGTTTTGAATTGTTGTTCGTCAAACTGCTCTGCTGCAGTCAGTAATGCAGATGCAGGTAGAGCTACCTAATTGTTCTGTTTGAGCATGATTCTTATTGGATAATTCATACTCGTTGAGCTCGTGGGTTGTCCTGTGAGAATCCAACCCATTGTTGTGTTGTCTAGTCGAGCCATCAAGCCTGGCCGTATTATGAGTGCATGGATTTCAGCTCCAAGTCAGAGACGGATAGCTGCATTCGCACTTGGTTTCGAATCAGTAAGATCAAGCCCATTCAGTTCCAACCAGGATTGAGGGGCGACTCGATGTGATGGTGTGTAATTGCTGAGTCGAGTTATAACGAGAGCTTCTGCCTCTAGAATGAAGCAGGATGGCAATCGGAATAAGATGAGAAGATGGACTATGCTCTTTCATATTCCAGATTCAAAGGCTCTAACACCGGAGATATTAGGCGATGTGAACTGGCGAAGGAATCGAAGACGCGGAGTGGGGATTTTTGAAATAAAATTACCTTCTGAGCATGGATCCAAAAGTTCTGCCGCTAGCAGACTTGGTCCGACTGCACTAGATGTGAAATGAGATTTTACTTATTGTCATGCCTGATTTTATCGTTACTTGCATTTCTGAGCGAGGAAGATCCTAACAGAGATTGCTGATTGGAATCACTTCCTGCTGATAGTGCTGGGTCATAAATAAATATATTATGGCGACTATGACAAGTTCGACATACCTTTTTTAGAGCGACAGTCACTCCATGCTTTTTTGAAGCGTAAGCTGCCTGCACGGAAGAACTGATTTTGTTTTTGAGCACTCTTGGACGATGACGAGGCAGGAGCGGACCGGGGACGGGGCTTTTGGGGACCAGGGCGAAACTGGTGTGGGGGCCCCTCAACTTTAATTTTGTAATCAAATTGTTACTAATGAAGGGGTTAAGAAATAATAATTGACGATACTCATTGAGCTATTGATTTATAGGACACAAAAATATGGCAGTTTTTCAATTAATAAAGATATACTTCCGTATTTTTCTCATGTTGTGGGAGCCCCCTAAATGTGGTCTCACCACTTGAATGCGTGGAACGCTTTTTCAAAAAACATGATGCGATCGTTTACCAGCGTTTTTAATACTGTTTTTTAGTTTAAATCCATAATCGAAGGACCACTGTTTCGGAATAGTCATACATGATGATAATTGGGCTAGTGGTTAGGTGCACACAAAACAAGTCAGATTTAGAATGTATCAAAAAGCAAAACTGCGTTTATTCGCATAGTCAAAATTAAATCTTGTGTGTCCTTTTGAAAAGTCCCTAAGAGTAGGGTGCCGGGAAATCAGCACGCACACCCAGAATATGTGTGGTGAAACCGAAATTCGAAACACACATCGAGCATCCAAATTCTAATCCTCCTATTGCCCTTGAACCTTCTCTTTCCTATGCTACAAATTTGGCCCATTATTTCTCTGCCACACTCCATCTTTTTTCTTACTTGCAGGTCGTTGCCACTCCCTGCCTCAAACCAAAATCCTAAGTGACAGCATTCCTCCACTAGTTCAACCATTTCTCCGTTAAACTTCCACTCGTACTCTACTTTCCTCCTTCTATTTCTGAAGCACATTATATTAGTTTCACCAACATTTACTGGTTGAAAAGTAAAGCTTACTGCTACCTGAGATCGTGCCTCCATTTCCTGTCGTTTTTCCTCAAAGTCTGACAATACTATACTAAACGACAGCGGAATTGACGGGCTACCTTGCCCGAGTCCCCTTCTTGTCCGAAATTCCTCTCCTTATCTCACAATTTTTCCTCTCCTTTTGTACTTACCTTCTCTTTTATCCTATCAATCACTCCCTTTATTTCTCCTATTATCTTGTCTATCCCTTTCTCTTCTATACATTTTAGATTCTCATTCTTTATTTTTTCTCCGAATCCTTTCAATTGTTCTTCTTCCCAGAGCCCACGTTTACCTGACTTTCCTTTTCTTCTTCCTTCTTCCCTTTAGGATGTTCATGACCCTTCTCCTTTCAATTTCGCTATTACCGAAAAGTATTTAGAACCTTCCTCTTATTCATATCCTCTCCTATCAGGTTCAGATTTATCCCCCCCCCCCCCTTGCGATCTGCTGTTTCTCTATATTCCGTTTTCCTTATGAACACCTTCTTTCCTTTAGCCTATACCTTTTCTCCCTGATCTTAAGTCCAGGCATCCTTATCACCCCTTTATTATACCAGCTCCTCTCACTTTTCCTCCATTCATCCTCTCCCACTCTTTTCCTGTAAATGCATTCTACGGCTGCCCTTATTTCTTTATTTTTTGATCCTTCTTATTATTACTCCTTCCTTTGTCTTTCTATACTTCTCTGATCCCTGTTCAACCCTCTCCCTTATGCGTGTTCCTGTATTGCTTCTTGCCTCTTCCATAAATTTATTTCGGTAGAATTCTTTCTATGCGCTTTTCCAATCTTACTCATCCCCCAAGTCTCAATCATCATTATTATGTCCCATTTTTCACATTCCCTCCAGAAACCCTTATCCTGTTTTCTTGATCCTGAAACATTCCACAACGCCACTTTAATATCTCTATCTTTTGTTCCTATCGTCCTTGTATTTATTCTTTTTGGCTTTCGTAAACCCCGGCACGTTTCTTGAAATTTAATTTTGCTGTCCCTTATCCTTCTCCCTTCCTTGCCTTGATTGAAACGTTGTCAATTCTTCTTGTTCTCCGTCCTTGACCTTCTTTTCTCTGTTTACTTATATACTACACAGGAAAAATTGAAAAAGGTTTGGTTACAAAATTTGACAGATATTTAGTGAAAAAGTACAAGACGTCAAAGAAATACAAAAGACTGACAATAAAATTCTGCCAATGAAATTTCTGTTGACTGTCACAGCAAGTGAATGAAACTTTCAAAGACCGCTAACGGAAATTCAGAAAACAGCGATGCCAAAAAAAAATATTTTCGAAATTTGTTTTATCATCTGTCTCTATAGATTTATAAATAAATTATAATTTTTTTTATATTACACACACGTGAGAACTTAAAATTTTGTCATCCGCTCTTAACGCTATAAAAAATCGGAAACACTGGGGTGTTTCGGTGTACCCATACGTCTAAAGCTTCGTCCTAATGCCATAACCACACAGCTAACACAACACGCAGAATAATTTGCAAAAATCTCGGTAAAACGTAGACGCCCGAAGATGTAGGCTCTTATGGAAAATTTTTGGGCCCCGTTTCATCGGATTTTATTTATAATAACATTTTTGTAACAGGTATTTAAAATTTGTAGATAAGTGATAAGATGCAGTTTTCTGTTGAAATGTATATTTGTTCCAATGATACTATAAATTAACGTTCATTTCAACCGTCAAAATGCAATGATTCTGAAAAATGTTTAAAAGGAAATAATAATTTGAAATCTGATTTTTACATTCTCATGAGAGAAGGTGTTGGATTTGTGTAAAATCGCCCCCTTCCGAAAAAATTAATGCAATGATTTTGCGTTTGATACACGTTTTTAGTGTCAGAAACACAAGGTCAAGTTCGTTGGCTAGATGTTTTGGATAAAAACTCAAAAAGTTATCGCATTAAAAATTTTTCTTGATACCATCATTTTCAAGACTCAAAAATTGTAAGTATGTTACGGTAGACGTCGCGTATTATGAACTTACGCAGATGAAGTGACTTCAGCATACGCGATGCCTATGCGTAATATGCTATAAACATCCATAGGCCTGAGGGGATTCTTGTAATTGTTTTAGTTACGATCGATGTTGTTGATTTGAGAGATTAGTGCTGAAAATAAGAACGCCAAATTTAATCAATTTATTCAAAGTCGTTTTTAAGTTATCATGTGAACAAAAAAGCGACATCCACATGCACACACACGCACTCATCCGGACATTTGCTTAGAACATTATGTTGGAATATTTGTTGACCCAGAATGGCGAAATGTCGGATTCAGTGTTGTGAGCAGGATTTTTGAAAATGAGGCAATTTGTTAAAAACTCACTCCCAACCGTTTCTTGAGATATTGCATGTAGAATCAGAGTTGCATTTGAATCCTCCATTTATAATTTTCTATTTTTTATTTATCACTTGGAATGAAAACAAATATTGAAGACTAAAGACTTTAATTTGTTTATTGTTGTCCATTCACTTCCATTTTTCAATTAAAAATGTTTTTTTTGTGTCTTGGACCTTAGACCTTCGGACGCTCTGGACGCCCTTGTAGGGTGCTCTAGAGCTTCTTGCGGGAGGCTCTGGGGAGTCTTGTGGGTAACTCTGGAGGCCCCCTTAGGAGGCTCTGAATGCGCTCTTAGTGGGCTCTGGATGTCATCGTAGAAGGCTGTGGTGGCCTTTTCTGGTGCTCTAGATTACTCCGAAAGCCCCTGTGGAAGTCTCTTGAGGCTCTGGAGATCTGTTCTTCTTTATCAAACTGTCGGGCCTATTATACAGACACCAGACGCGCCACTTTGGGTTTTGGATAGAGAGGGCCTGTCCAAGAAGGAGAAATTTGCTCGAAAAAACACTTTAAAATTCCACCACAGCTTGTCTCAGCGCGACAGACTTCAGGTGGTAGTAGTTCTCGTGAAATTGATGGGGGGGGGGGGGTCTAGTTGCAGACACGTAAGGATCCTCTAGGGAGGGATGCGATGAACCTCATGTCTTATACAGTCTAGAGGTTTTGTGGCCGATGGAGATCCCATGGAAGACCAAAACTTTTTAGACGTATTTTGACCTCCTGAATCCGACGTGTCTTTTTGAGAAATAAGCTTCAATCTACAGTTTGGTGTGTGATGGAAATCACCTTCGCGCGCTTGGTAAGTCGCCGCGTGCTGGCTTGACCAGCGAATAACGATTTCTTTGTTTCTAATAAGTATTTTTGGAATTTCCAAAAACCGTAGCATACCGATAAAATGGAGAATTCGTCAGCACTTCGCCGGCATCCGTGGCTTAATTAGGAAAAAAGAAACAGCCTGGTAAACAATAGAATTTAACGTCTACAAGTTTTTTGTTTGGTTTTTTTTTTGCAATATCATTGGTTCTATTCAAAATTTTTTCAATTTCCAAAAAGACACGTATTCTTTGATAAATTAGGAATCATTTGATATATGTCACTCGCGAAATACATAGCAAAAAAACTTTTGGCTGTTCAAACAATTAATTTGTCAAAATACGTCTAGAAAGCTTTGGTCTTCCATGGGACCCCCATCGGACACGAAATCATCCCCCTCCCCCCCCCCTGGCTCCTAGACTATCATACCGATTGCTCGAGCGCAATTAGTTGGTGCGAGTTACTGCGCAATGAATGCCAGAGAGAAAAATTCGCTCATTTCCTCTCCAGCTATGGCCGTATGACGTCATTGCCTATACAATTGTCATGGCGGGCGCTAGTGGTGGAGGAACATCGTCGCGTTTTTCAATAGCGGGTCCTTACAGACAGACACGTAGTATTTCCAAAGATGTTTGTAAGCGACTGAGTTTGATGTTGAATAAAAATGAATGGTAATTACTTCATTTAAAATAAAAATATAAGTATCTATTTACCAGTGAAAAAATTAATTGTTCTTCTAAAACAGGGTAGGTGAAACATGTCGCACACGATTCGCACAATTTTACTTCCAGTATTGTCACTTTTAAACAGACTAGTATGAGCTTTTGTAAATATTCCACATAAATGATTCCGACATATTTATCGGCTCAAAAAGAGTTTATAAAAATTATCATGACTGAAGACCATTTAACGAACTCATTGAATGTTACGGCACAACAAAGCACCTACTTCGGGCACCTCTGCGGTACTGTACCCCCTAATTTGTGTCTCAAGAGGTCGTGTCACAAGCTACCATCACGACGCTCTAGCAATGAGCACGGGTTAGTAGAGATAGAAAATTGACATCTGAATATCAAGCAGCTTCAAGGGAAATTCATAGAATGTGCCCTCTCTGGACAGGCCTAGGATATAAGATCTCTGTTTCGAGAGTTTCTTCTGAATACATTTTTTGAACTTGATAAGCAGTCGCGGAAGATCGTCCCAGGATGTTGAGGTTTCTAGAGTTTGCAGCTCCAATTTTGCATTCGGGGCTCGACGAGGGTGGGCTAACTTTTGCACCGAACAGTTAGAATTATTGTATTCAGGAGATGACCTTCTCTCCCACTGAAGTATATAAAATCCCCGATTATCCCACCATGATTCGAGTCTTCAGGACTATAACTACAATCTTTGGATTCATGATACTTTTGTCAAAGCTTTGAGAACTCGTAGATTAGAATGAGAGCTTATTAACTTTCAGTTAGGTAGACTGTTGATACGGACAGCAATCTGTGCCGACTCCAATATTCTTTAAGTGACGCAGATATAGTCTAAAATGAAAATCTCTATTTTTAAATGGCGTCCCACAAAGAATGATCAAAAAGAAATTTTTGTAGTTTTTAACGATAGGGATCTTACTCTTACCACATCTCGTTCACAAACACAAAACAAAGTGCTGATAATGAATATTCAAAATACGGATTTCTATTCTAGCACTTTTTTGTATCTAGTCTAATGAAAAACTAAAAGTTAAGTGCAGGAGGGATATATCAAACTAATTGATTTGGCTACAATTCAGAACGCATATTTTTTGATCGTTGAAACGAATTTTCTAAGTGGGGGCAAAATGGTTTTGACATTGTACATGAATATTTGGAGTCTCTCAATTGTCAACAAAATAATCAACCCGGGAAAAACAGATACTTCAACTGATAACCATTGAACGCACTGATTTCATATTGAAACTTTTTTTATTCTGAAATTAAAACTTTCAGAAGCTAAGCGATTTGCAATGGTTCATCCTGAATTTTTTTATTTAACATTGCCTGTAAGAAAATTGCTCAATATTCTCACTTTGAATTCTTCAAATATTTGGAAGACTGTCGAACATTTTTGCAATCCTATAGGAAAGCACAGAAAATTTTTCCTGTAATTTTACTAGCTAACCTGAAATTAAACTCTATTTTCTAGATGTTATACCTTTCGGGACTCTTATAAGATGAGAATGATAGTTCTATCTTTCTTTTTTTTATTGTTGCTTACAAGTATTTGCAACCTCCCTCATATCTCACAAACTTATTAAAAAATCTATATTAATTCGATTTGCAGGTGAAGTCCATTCACAATTTACAAATGCATAGCGGAGTCTTTACGAAAACCATAACAAATCCAAAACTATTGGACGCCTTGGAAGACATCATGGAAACTGAAAATATCTTACTGCACCATACCAAAGCCCACGTGAAGCCTCCTGAGAGTGGTGCACCATATTTGATGCATCAGGACTACCACTATTTTCCGTTCAAAAAACATACAATGCTAGCTGTTTTTCTCCACATAGACGACACTTCTCCGGAAAATGGTGGCTTAGCTATCTACCCTGGTAGTCATAAATTAGGACCTCTCGAAGATTTTGGTGGGAAAGAAACTAATGAAATGTTCCACTGGGTTGACCCAAAATGCTTTCCCCTATCCGGAGCTTCGCCGATCACTGCTAAGAAAGGCGAAATCGTTATATTCTCGTACCTCACTCTACATGGTTCTTACCTTAATAAATCCACAAGAACGCGTCGTATGTTTTTAATACAAGTCAGAGCGGTCGATGATGAACCTTGTCGGGATGTTCATAAGTCTCCTTGTCAAGGACTTGTTCTACGAGGAAAGAATGTCAAAAGAGATGCTACATTGGCTAATAGATTTGTGCATTGAGTCAATATTTATCAGTTATAAAAAAAGTCTGTATTCAATGGTTAGACCACGATTCCTGTTATGATTATTGAGCAATAACTTCGGACGTGAAAAACGGAAGTACTGAATTTCTTCAAGTTCAAAAATAAATACTATACTTTTTTTTAGATTATATTAGTCTGTCATTTCCCTACCTGATGTTTAGGGATTATGTTGTAACGATGTTTGGATTCTAGGGCCAGATATCTCTGGTAGAGCGTAGCGTGATATCGAATTTCAAGACGTAAAAGAGCCTGGTGTTTCCAGCGTATATAGGGGATTTGTTAGAGGAATTTATTGAAAGAAGAAGTAAGAAGCAAAATTATATTATTATTTATCAGCATTTGGAACTCGAAAGTTCATTGCCTCATCTACCCGAGACCGCCACGCGTCCCTATCCTG
>WSXT02001469.1:2362-15106 GCA_011762715.2 Neuroterus valhalla
GAAAAGGCGTACGTTTGGATTGACGAAGATATAGAGAAATACATATGGAGATAGGTAAATGATAGGATGGGATAGAGGAGTGAGAATCAAACGAGAAAAAAGTATAATAATATTGGCAAGGAGATAAAAGAAGGCCCAGGTGGCTAAACCAGAGATGGGAATGGACCTTAAAAAAAAAATTTGACCTGGAAAAGCCTGGAATTGACCTGGAATTGAAAATCGTCTCATGAATCGCAACCCCTGATGTGTGAAGGTAGTAGGAGAATAAAATGTTGTATGGAATGAGGTGTTTGAAGTTTATAGTTAGGAAGGGTCCAAATCTCTACAATCTATCTCTCCACGAGGAAATTTGCATTACATTTACATCCGATTGTGACTCGGTGGCGGCAGACTAGAAGTGGCCACTGGCCAACACCAGGGGACGAGGGTTAACAGGCAAGAGGTACAAAGGCTAAGGGTCAGGATCCTAGGTGCACTTTAGGATCAAAATGGCCGTTACCTTCAATTTGGTACGATTAAGTTGACATGTCAATATTTATGAACACACCTTTATTTTTTATTCCAAATTTCATATGAAAAACTCCTTTGCAGAAAATTATGAATACATGAGAATGCGAACTGAATAAGATTCAGAAATCAAATTCCATAATATTCATATTTATTTATAAATCAAATATTTTTCCAAATTCGTCTTTTTAGGTTCAAAATTCAACCAATATGTTCAAAAATCGTCTTTTCTTTGAGACTTGAATTGAATTGTGAAGATTCATAATTGGTTGAGTTTGATACGCGGAAGGACACGAGTCTCCTGCTAACACGTCAACAGCATGCGGTATTCTCGGGAGGTCACCTATCCAAGCACTAACCACGTCCAACGCTGCATAACTTCAGTGATCGTGAGGGAAATGGTTTTTTGAGCATGTCTTGAAAATTTAACCGTTTTGATGGAAAATCCGCCCTTTGGTAAAAAATCAATTTTCTTGGTAGGAATGTATCTTTTTTGGTTGAAAATTTCACTACATACTTGATAAAGAGTTTTACTCGTTTTTAAAAATGTGTTCGGTTGTAAATTACCTCTTTTGTTTAAAATTAATATTTACGGGTTAAAAATCAAACTGTTTTGTGGAAAATTCATCTTCTTTTATAGAACTTCAGTCTTATTGGTAGAGATTTCACCGCAGTTTGGTTGGAAATCCAACTAGTTGATCGAACTTTGAATTACTTTTTCAGAACTTTTTCCCTTAGGACCCACCCCTTTCTTTGAAAATTGATTTATTTGGTTGTAAATTAATTTTTTTGGTGCGATTTTATATTTTTGTGTTAAAAATTCAACTGTTTCGTGGGAAATGGATCTTTTGTTCCAGAAATTCAACGACTCGGTATAAAAATGAACATTTGGATTGGAAATAATCTATTTTATTTCATTCAGAATTTTTTCAAGAAATTCAATAATTCTTGGATTAACAAAGAACAATTTCGTATAAAGTAAACTGTTCTTTCTAATTTAAATTCTTTTGTAGAAAATTTCATATGTTTTGCTTCAAAATTTGACATTTTTGGTTGAAAATGAAACTGTTTTGTTGAAAATAAATCTGTTTTTTTAGCGTCTGCCATTTTGTTGAAAACTCATACCTATATTCGAGTTGGGAAGTTCAATAAATTGGTAGAAAATTCAACTAGTTAGTTGGAAGGTCATCTACTTTTTTCAAATTTAATTATTTTAGGGAAAATGTGTTTTTCTTGATTGAAAATTCCATATTTTTGGTTGAAAATATAAATCTTTGGTAAAAATTTTGTTTTTCAGCTAAGGATTCAAGTATTTCGCTAAAAACGAATCATTCTAGATCGAATTTCATTCCTATGAAAGAAAATTTAACTATTTTGTTGAAAATTCAAGAGTTAGGAAACTGAACTTTTTTCGAAATTCGTTTTATTCTTCGTTTAAATGCAATTTTTCAGCTATACCTGTAAATATTAAATTTTTAATTTAAAGTGTATCCAACGAAATTGTTGTAAATTCCTGTATTTTGGTTGAATCCAACTATTGCTCATACTAAATCAGAATCGTTTTTTGTTAAGATTGAAGATTCAAAGATTAGGTTGAATATTCAATTGTTTATTCATGAATTTACCTAATTGGTAGATAACGAATTTCTTCAGTGGGAAATCATGTTTTCGAAAAAATTAAACGATTTTGTAAATACTTTGTTTTTTCTGCTTCAAAATTCAATACTCCGAATTAAAATTCGTCTTTTTTGGTGGGACAACTATCTTCTTGGTAGAAACTTCATCTTTATGGTTTAATATATAGTACTGTTTTGTTGTAAATTTGTTATTTCTTTGATAAAAATTGATTTATTGAATCTGAAAATCAAAACCTTTAATTAAATTTTTTATGGAAACTTCAACTTTACAAATTGAACGTGTTCGACTATTTGTAGCAATTTTCATTAAAAATTCGTCTTTTTAGGTGAAAAATGAATCTTTTTTGTTAAGAAATCGTTATTCTTGAGTATATGTTCTATTCTTTGTTGAAAACTCATCATTTAGAAGTTAAAGCTTCCAATGTTTCAAAGAATATTCCTTTATTTTCGGAAAATTCGTCTTTGTGAAAAGAGAAACTTTTATTTTTCCAAAACGTTGTTTAGAAATAATCGATCTTTTATGAAAAAGTCATCTTTCTCGGTTGGAAATTTTCCTATTTTCTGTTAAGAATTTGTTATTTATCTGGTTTAGAAAATGGCTCAGAATCTGGAATTTTAAATACATGATCTATTTTTTGTTGAAAAATTCCTAATGGAAAAATATCCCTACTGGATATTAGGGGTTGAAAATCCAACTATTTGGTATATTGGAAATTCAATTATTTTTTCAAAAATTCGACTTTTCGGGCCTAAATTCACTATTTTGGGGAAGATGTACTTGGTTGAATTAAAATATTTTTTTTTTTTAAGAATTGATAACTTTTTCAAAAATGCATCTTTGTTGGTGAAAAAATTCAACGATTTGGAAAATTCTTTATCCTTGGTCCAAAATTCAACTGTCGTATTGGAAAATCGTCCTTCTGGAGTAGGAATAAACTTTTCAAGGTAGGAAAATCATCTTTTGGAGTTGGAAATTTATCTTTCCGGTTGGCAATTCAACTATTTCTTATTCGGAAAATTTTTGGGTAGCAAGTGCTTTCTTTTGGAAAATTCATCTTTTTGGGTGAAGAAATAATCCCCTCTGATGAAAATTCGTATTTTTTCTTGAAAATCCATCGTTTTTTATAATTTTTCTTTGGCCATGTAGGCATAATGCCAGTCTAATATTGCTGAATATTTTTTTATCGATAGGAAAAACGATTTTTATGTTTTCCTAAAACGTATCGATAAATAGTTTGAATTCCATAAATTGGGATTTTATTTTGATCTTAAGTGAGAATCAATGCAGTGTGCATATATAGTTCCTCCTATCATTTTGTGTCTGTTATCACTGCTACTTATGCGGGCTGACTACCAGTTTCTCTTATCGAAACACACCGAGTCGGCTTCTGAATCTCTTGCAAGTCACGACCTTCAAGAAGAAACTAATGCAAAATAAGACCCCTTGAATAAAAAAAAAATTGGAAAAAAATTATGTAAAGAAAAATATAATATGAAAAACAAAATTATGCCCTAAAGCTTAAAGGACAATTTCAAACAAAATAAGTATAAGCCCTCAACAGACGGAGATAAATCTCATCAACTAAACAGTTGCAATCTCAATAAAAAGATGGGAATTCTGTCAAAAGAGACGAATTTTCAACTGAGAAACATTTTTCAATCGAGAAGAGGAAAAATGTTACCCAATTTGTTGAATTTTTGAGTTAAAAATATGAATGTTCGAAGAGATCGAGAGTAGAATTTCTGAATAATAAAGAGTTCAATTTTGCCTCAAAAAAAGATTTTGCAGTAAAAAGAAAAAAAATTCCAACCAAATGGTTCATCCGAACCAAAAAGAGGAAATTTCTTAGAAAATATAAAAAATTTGTACACAAAGAAATGGGTTGTCAGCCTTACCAATTAATTTGCAAACGAAGAGGAATAGTCAATGGAAATCATGACTACCTATAGGCAAAAAGATGAATTTTTATTAGAGTGGTTGAATTTTTAACCAATTATTTGAATGTCCAACAAAAAAAAAATGAATTTTCAATGAAAAATGTGATGATTTATATACGAACCAAAAGGGATATTTTTTAGATTCAAAGACAGTTGCATTCTACCAAAAAGGAAAATTTTGAACAAAATATGAGAATCTTTTACCTAAACAGATAAACTATCAAACAAAAAGTTGTAACTTTGATCAAAAACCGATGAAATTTCCACCAAATTACAAGTTAATTTTCCAATCGGAAAAGGCTTTTCGTTCACGAATAAGAAGACAAATGTCATTCAAATTGTTGAATTTTAAACTAAAAAAGACGAATTATCTACATAAAAATTGAAATTCGGACCTGAAAATATTAATCCTCAATGGATAAGAGCAGTTTCAACCAAATTCTCGAATAACGTCACGTTTGTAACGAAAAAGTTAATTTGCAAACAAAAAATTAGGTACCATTACATTGAGATATTCCGATACATAGATAAGAATGGAGCTAATACTTATATGAAAAATACCCACCAAAACAGTTAATTTCGAAACTAATATAGTATAATTTTTCAGTAAACATCTGTATTTTTAATTTTTAACCAAAAATATTGAATTTTCGAGTCAACCAAACATATTTTCTGAACACAGTTTTTTTAAATAATTTAATTTCCTACCATTTTGTTGAATTTTTACCTACAAATTTTCATTCTTTTTTAAAATATGTTTTAACGAAATATATCATTTCGAACAAAATAGTTTGATTGGCTCTCAATTTTTTTTAACCAAAAAGACGAACTACCTACAAAACAGTTCAACTTTTGATTTAAAAATATTAATAAACAACAAAAAATAGCATTTTCAGCCAAATAGTTGAATTTTCTGCGGAGTTGAATTTTGAACAAATGGGTTAAATTTTTCATCCCAAATAGGTACCTTATATTGCATTCATTAAAGGAAATCAACCCTTTTTATGTATATAATTAAACAACTTCGTTAAACATTAGCTTGTTTGGTGAAAATTAATATTTCAGGGTTAAAGATCTGACTATTCCATAAGAAAATCGTCTTCTATATTTTAAAATTCCTCTTCTTTGGTAGGAATTTCTTTTTTGGCAGGAACTTCATTTTTGATGGAAATTTCTTTTCTTGTAGAAAATACAATTATGTTGTTCGGAATTCAATCGCTTTGGTTCTTTTTTTAATTTTTTGTTTGAAACGCACATTATGGGGTTGAAAATCAAACTACACAATTGGCTGAAATTTGTTTTTTCCTTAGCTGGACACTTTATTTTTCAATTTAGCTTTTTGTTGAGAACCATTATTTTGGGGTTGAAAAATCAAGTATTTCGTATGAAAAATTAACATGTTGGTTCAAAAAGTAAACAAATAGGTTAACTTTCGTTTCCACTGTTAAATCTTCCTTGCTCGAATATTCAACTCTTGTTGGAAATTTTTTCTTTCTTTAGTGAAAATACATTTGAAATTCAACAATTTTGATTGAAAGTCATCATTTTTAGTTGGAAATTCGAATTCTTTGTTAAAAAATAATATTTTCGGTTTGAATAATTACTGCTTTGTTAGGAGTTCAGTTATTTTGGTAGAGGATTTATTGCTGAACATTTTTTTGAATTCTGTGATGCTGTTTCAAATTCCATTTTTCTGTTCAAAAGGATTAGCGTTTTGTTGCTGATTTAACAATATTATTGGGAATCAGCTTCTCACCCCAAAATATGGATTTCCAGAAAAGAACGGGGGTTTTCAACTAAAGAGTTTAATTCTATGCTAAAATAATTTGATTTTCAACAAAACAAGTAAATTTCCAAACTAAAAATATGAATTTTCATCAGGGAATTCGAATCCATGTTCCCAAAATGATGAACTTTAAACAGAAATTTTGGAGTTTCGAAGTAAGAAGAAAAAATGCTTCCTAAACTACTTCTACTGGAAGAGGATAAATTTTCAACATGATTTGAATGTTCGCTAAATAAAAATTTTTATCAAAAACAGATTTCAACCCAAATTTTAACTCTTTCAGCCAAAAAGACAATTTTCCAACAAAATACTGCAATTTTAATCCCAAAAATATTTGTTTTTAACCGAAATGCTGATTTTCAATCAAATCTTTGAATTCTCAAACAGAAAAGACAAATTTTTTGCAAATCAGTTATATTTTTAACCCAAGAATATTGACTTTCAGCAGAAAAAGGTCCTTTTCAACCAAATAGTTGGATCTTCTACCAAAATATCTAAATTTTCAACAACAAGAAACCGTTTCATTTTCAAATCGAAAATATGGGTTTTTAACAGGGAAGTTTATTTTCAACGAAATTTTCGAACTTGCATTACGACAGATCCTTTCCAACCAAATAGTTGGATCCTCAAAAAAAAAACCTTAAAATTCAGAGAAAGAATGTTCAGCTTATGAAAAAACAAAGTTCAACCATATAGTTGAACTTTCCACCCAGTAATCTGAATTTAAACTAAACGAACACATTTTTACACAAAACGGATGACTTTTAACCAAAATTGTTAAATTTTCAAAGTAAAAAAAAAGAAATATAAACCAAAAGTGAGGAACTTAGAACAAAAAGGCAATTACCCTAAAAACTGTTGAATCTCCAACCACAAAATATGAAATCTAAGAAAACAGGCTCATATTAAACAAAGTTCTTGAATGATCTACCAGAAGTTGTTCAATTTTGATCCATAAAAAAACATTGAATGTTAACGAATAGATGATTTTCAACCAAAACACATGCCTTGTTATTTTTTTTTCACTGAAAAATCTTTCTTCGTCGAATATATATTTTCGGTTTAAAAATTTAACTCGTTTGTTTGAAATTCTTCGAATTGATAGAGGATTCAACTATTTGGTGGATAAAGGATCTTTTTTGGTCGAAATTTTTATTTTCCGGTTAGAAATTCAACTAGTTTGTGAAGAATTATTCTTTTCTGTTCGACAATCCAACGAATTTTTTGGAAACAGGAATTATGTTTTGCTATCAATATTTTCAAGTTCAGAAATCAACTGTTTCATAGCGAATTCTCTCCTCTTAGTGGAAATTCCATCTATTTTGGTTGAAAATTTGACCATTCTGTTAAATAGGATAAGCTTTGTTGAAATTTCGACAAATTGGTTGAAAATCTGGTATTTTGATGAAAACCATTAATTTTGGGTAATAAATTCAAGTATCTTGTGAAAAATTGTCTTCTCGTTCTTTAAAGTGGACAATAAGGTTTAAATTTGTTTTCACTGGAGAAACTTCCTCTGTCGAATATTTAGCTTTTGTTGAAAATTCTGCGATTTTGGTGGAGAATTCAACCATTTAGTTGGAAAGGACTGATTTTTATATGAAACTAAATTTTCGGGTTCAAAATTGAACTAGTTTGTAGAAAATTTGTCTTGTTTATTCGAAAATTCAACGATTTCTTTGAAAATGAGCATTTTTTTGAAAATCCAAATTCCAGGTTAGAAATTTAACTGTTTCGTAGAAAATTCCTCTCCCTTATGGTACAAATTTAATCCTTTTTTCATTGAAATTTTAAGCATTCTGTACAAATGGATCTGTTTCGTTAAAAGTTCAACAATTTGGTTGGAAAATATTTTATTGGTTGAAAATCAATGTTTTCGAGTTGTCTTTCAAGTGTTCTCTAAAAAAGTTGTTCTAGTTAATGATTCTACGATTTTGTTGGGAAGTACGGACCTTTTAAATAGGATTCAGATTTTTTGGTTGAAAATTTGTCCTTCTGACTTGAAAATTTAACACTCTAATTAAGATTAATTTTTATCTTAACTAAAAAACTATTTTGTATTTTCCTGACTGAAACAATTCTCAGTTGATAATTTACCTCTTTCATTGATAATATCTTTTTGTTGGAATGTTTCAATAGAAATTCCTCTTTTTGGATAGAAAGTTTAATAAATTAGTTAACAAGTCAACAATTTAGTTTGTGTTTTTAGCAACAGTCAACTGTTTTTAGCAAACTCATATTCTAGGATCAGTAGGATCCACATGAATTTTCTGATTCTGAATATTTATTGAAAATACTCAAAAAATACTTTCTCATTTTCCTGGTTTTTCAGGTCTCAAAAAATCATCCTTTCACACACAGTCGTTTAGATCTATCATTCAGGGAATCAGTCACGCATTTCTTGCACTTTTGACCATGTTTTACAAAAAATCACAACAGGATTGAATTTCACGCTATAACGAGTTAATCATGATTCTACTCGAACCGAAAATGTCGAATCATGCGAACGCGTGCCAGTTGTGGAACCAAACTCATCGATCCATCAATAAAACTAATCGTCCCTCGGGACCAAAAAACTCCCACAAAAAAGTGAGATGTCTACACGACTTTTTGCCCTCTTTTCATTCTGGGAAATAAAAAATCTTTGGGAAAATCGTGTTTGACACTCTGATTTTCTCCCTTTCAGAGCAATAACAATGTATAAATTGAAATCAGGATTTAGTAGGGCTCTGTATGGTTTTCCCTATTTGTGATCTGGTGCAGTTGATGGAAAAAATGAGGGCCGGATGAGTTCTGTAATGCTGGCTTAATATGTACCCACTCATAGTGGTGGATTTGGAAAACAAAAAGACCAATTTTCGACCCGAAAGTTTGATTTTCTATGAGAAAACATAATTTTCAAACCGAAAATGGAGAAATTGGATTCTCAGTTGAAAAAATAATTTTCTGATATGAGAAGAAAATGAATTACCATTAAAAAAGTTCAATTTTCTAATCAAGCAGTGCTTTATTGAATCTTTAGTGGAAAAACTATTATTTGACAAAAAAAAAAAAAAAAAAATTCAACAAAAGAGATGGATTTTCGACAATAAGAGATTTTTTAATTCTAAACCAAAAAGATGGATCATTATCTACGAAGCAGTTGAATTTACCACAAAAAATTCAATTCTCAAGAAAAAAAGACCCACAAATCAAATTGTTGAATTTTCAACTAAATTGTTGAATTTCTATCCAAAAAGACCAATTCCCATTGAAAAAATCCACCAAGAAGTTATTATCAAGAAAAGAAGTAAATTATGAACTGAAAAAGATTTTCCAGTCAGGAAAATACAAATTTTAACCAAATCGTCAAATTTTCAATCAGTAATAGTCTTTAGCCCAGAACAAGAAGTTTTAATTGGATTGTTTAGTTTTTAGGTCAGAAGGACAAAGTTTCAACCAAAAAATCGAATTCCAATTCAAAAGGACGGAACTTTTTAAGGAAATCGTTGAATTATCAACTGAAACAACTTTTCTAAGAAGCACTTGAATTTTCCACTCGAAAACATTGATTCTCAACCAATAAAATAGTTTCCAACCAAATTGCTGAACTTTTAACGAAACGGATCCTTTCTAACAGAATGGTTGAAATTTCAACTAAGATAGATGCTATTTCTACCATGAGGGAGAGGAATTTTTTACGAAACAGTTGAATTTTCAACCCAAAAATTTTATCTTATATTAAAATGAGTTTTTTTCAACAAAATTGTTGAATTTTACACCAAAATAGATGAATTCTCAACAAAACAGTTGAATTTTGAATAAAGCATTCGATTTTCCAAACAAAAAGGATGACTCTTTCACAAAATTGTTGAGTTTAAAACTAAACTTCGAATAAACTTCAACTCAAAACTTTGAATAACTCTAACTAAAAAACTACTTAATTTCAACGAAACATAAATATTCTACAGAGGAAATTTTTTCAGTGAAAATGAATTTCAAACTGATTGTCCACTTTGAAGGACGAGAATAAAATTTTTTTACGAGATACATTATTTATTTGCCCGGAATTAATGGTTTTCAACAAAACACCAGATTTTCAACCAAATTGTCAAAATTTAAATAAATCTCATCGTTTTAAACAGAATGGTTGAATTTTCACCATAAGAAGATGGAATTTCCACCAAAAAGAGAGAATTTGCTACCAAACGGTTGATTTTTGAAATTTTAAATATTTATATCAAACCGAAATGCCAATTTCCAAAAAAATCATTGGATTATCGAATAGAAAAGAGAAATTCTTCATAACCTACTTGAATTTGTAGCCCGAAAATATATATTCGACGAAGAAAAATTTTTATTAGAAACAAAATGACGAGGCATATGTTTTGGTTCAGAATCTTCGATTCGTTGAAATTCAATGTTTTTCATGGAGCCTGTTTTGTTATATTTCAAATTTTTGGGTTAAAGATTGAACAATCTTTAGGATAATTGCCTTTTTGTTCGATATTCTTTCCTTTTGGTTCATATTGCATTTTTGTTTAATTGGAAATTCAACAATTTTGTTTATAAGTCATCCGTTTTCCGTAAAAGTTCAATTGTTCAGTTGAAATTCATATTACTGGGTTGAAAATTCAACTAGCTGGTTCAACTGAGTTTTTTTATAAGCTGAACATTCTTTTTTTGGATTTTCAGGTTTTTTGTTAGAGGTTCAACTATTTGATTGAAAACAACCTCTCGTAATGGAAGTTCAAAAATTTCGTTGAAAATAAACTTCCTAGTGGAAAAACCAATATTTTCGATTTGAAAATTTAACTGTTTTTTTTTTCTCTTGAAAATTCAGATATTTTGGTAGAGGATTCAACTTTTTGATTGAATAGGACCCTTTTATGCTGAAAATTAATATTTCAGAGTTGGAAATATGAGTGGTTTGTAGAGAATTCGTCTTTTCTGATTGAGAATTCAACGATTTGGTTGAAAATCAGCATTTTGGGTGAAAAACAATATTTTTGGGATTAAAATTCTAGTATTTTGTAGGAAAATGGTCTTTTTGGCTTGAAAATGAAACGGTTGGGTTGAACTTCGTTTTATAAAAAAATATTTCTTTCAGTAGTAGTAGTTTAGGTAGAATTTTTTTTCCTACTTCGGGACTGAGAACATTTTGTTGAAACTTCATCATTTTTGGAACATGGGTTCGGATTCTCCATTGGAAATTCATATTCTCAGTTTGGAAATTTACTTGTTTTGTTGAAAATTCAATTATTTTAACCGAAAATTCAACTATTCAGTTGAAAAGAACCGATTATTTCTGGAAACCCATATTTTGGTGTTAAAAGAATTTTTAACTGAAAAGGATGACTTTAAATCAAAACTGTAGAATTCCAAAAGAATTTTCACTATAAAAAGAAGAATTTCCAAAAAGAGTTGAATATTCGAAAAAGTAAGATTTTCCTGTGAAAATGAAGGTCAACGTAATTGTTCACTTTTTGAACCAAAAAGACAATTTATATATAAAATAATAAATTTTTCAACCCCAAAACAATGGTTCTCAACAAAAAAAATGATTTTAAAGAAAAGTTCTCAGCTGAGGAAAAAACAAATTTCAACCAAATGCGCAGTTTGATTTTCAACCCATAAATGTGAATTTCAACCATATAAAATATTCAACCAAACCGATTAAATTCCGAACAAAATCATTCAGTTTTCTACAAAAAATGAAATTTCAACCAAAAAAAGAATGTTCTATCGGAAAATGAAATCTTGACCAAAATAAAAAGGAACTTCAAAATATAAAAGACGATTTTCCTATGAAAAAGTTAACCCTTCAACCCTGAAATTAGAATCTTCACCAAACGAAATTATGTTTAACAAAATTGTTTAATTAAATACATAAGAATGGGTCAATTTCATTTTAATAATTACTTTCAATTTACCTTGCATGAATTAATGCATGGTAAGGCATAATACATAAAATGATGGAAACAAACTGATGTTGGCCTTCAATCATGATGTTTGGATGATGATAAAATCAACGATTGTTGTAAACAAATAATCGAGAAAATTTGCAGCAGCTATTTAAACAATTATCTCGAAAATGGGTCCAATTTCAGGAATAGTTTTATGAGCAGGGCTCAGACTCGTTTTCCACAAATGCTTTCTCACTTCGAAGAAACCTGACTAGGACTTACTAGTCCAGTTGTTAAAGTGAAAATATGGCCCCAATTTTGATTCCTGACTCAAATAGGTACAAATATGTCAATTATTACAAGAGTTGCGTTACCTTGCATTAATTAATGCAAGGTAAAGCATTAATGCATAAAATAATGGAAACAAACTAAGGTTGATCTTGAATCAAGATATTTTGATAATGATAAAATCAACGATTGTTGTAAACAAATAATTGAAAAAGTACGCTACAGTATATTTAAACAATTACCCAGTGGGCACGAATGTCCAAAAACATTTTTAGGGCGTTCTAAAAACGTCTTAAGTCAAGCCAAATTACGTCCTAAGAATATACAATGTTCCAAAGACGTTTTTAGGACGTATTTGGAACATTAAACGCTTTTGGGACGTTTTTTGCCTGCCTTAGGACGTCTTTTAAACTTTACATCTTAAAAACGTTTTTAGGACGCTTTTGGGACGTTTTTTTGTCCGACTTAGGACGTTGTTCTGGACATTTTTGAAACGCCTTTCAAACTTTACGTCTCAAAACCGTTTCAAGACGTAAATTGGAACATTAACCGCTTTTGGGACGTTTTTTTGCCTGTCTTAGGACGTTGCTTCGGACATTATTAAAACGTCTTTAAACTTTACGCCCTGAAAACGTTTTTAGGACGTATTTGAAACATTAAACGCTTTTGGGACGTTTTTTTCCTGTCTTAGGACGTTGTTTTG
>WSXT02001480.1:0-15106 GCA_011762715.2 Neuroterus valhalla
GCGAAATTGGAATTTTTTATTTTTTGAGAAAATTCAAAAAGTTGTGAAGTCCATCTTGTGGGGCTCCCAAAAAGAAACATCGTTTCTCCCTGACTTTCTCTTCAATCTTGCGTTATTTGGCTAAAAATTCTCATTTTCATTTATGTTTCTGAATTTTGAAAATGCCACAACTCTGCAAAATGCGCCAAAAAAATTTTTTAAATGCTCACCCTCTTTCGATACAAAACAGCTGATTAACGAACTCGACTTTCATTGTTGTTCCCTCAAAATAGGTGCTAAAGCACGATCAAATATCATTATTCTTTCGGAAGTTATCGACTTTACAGATTATTTCTCATTATTTTTTGTGCGATCGAAATTGGAATTTTTGATTCTTTGAGAAAATTCAAAAAGTTGTGAAGTCCATCTTGTGGGGCTGCCAAAAAGAAATATTTTTGCTTCCATGCTTGTTTTCATATCTTCCGTTGTTTAGCTAAAGATTCTCATTTTTGTTTATATTTTCGAATATTGAAAATTCCATAACACTAACAATTCTGTTCTCATAAAAAATATCATGAGAATTAACTGTTCCACTTATTACTCACTACAGAAAGCTGTACATAGAATTACACAGGCCCACAAAAAAAACTTTTTTTCTGAGCCGTGAATTCCAGTATGATACTCTCATGTATTTTTTCCCGCTGAAACCGAATCCGCAACCCATTTGACCTCTACACGTCAGGATTTTGACACAACCTAAAAAAAGCACCTAAAAATTCTCTGGAAGCAATAAAATCATCTACTCCGTGCCACTTTCAACCCCCTTTCTCCGAAATTAGTAATTTCGTAGCGAGATAATCCCCTAACCTCGGAATATCATTGCTGCATAACCTCAAAACCTAACCTAACTTCTTGAAGTAAAAGAATCTAGTCTATGAAAACAGAATTAATTTTCGAATTTTTGGGAAACATAGTTGGATTAACTCTATAAACTCATTTTTTTCAACATCATAACCTCAAAATTTCCCAACACCATAACCTCAATATCCCATTACTCCGTAAGCCTATATATTATAACCTCTCAACCACGTCATCTTTTTCTATGGAGAAGTCTATGGGGGTTTTAATGTATAGGATTACGGAGTAACGAGATTTTGAGGTTATGGTGTAAGGGGATTTCAGTGTTATAACGTCACTTACCTCCAATTATGTTCCACAATAAACTCAAACATTTATTCTGTTTTCCTACTAACTAGATTCAGATAACTACTAACTAGATTTTTCTACTCAAAACTACTAGGTTAGGTTAGGTTTTGAGGTTATGCAGTAATGATATTTTGAGGTTAGGGGAATAAAGGGCTACGAAATTACTAATTCGGAGAAAGGGGGTTGGAAGTAGCACAAAGTAGATGATTTTATCGCTTTCAGGGAATTTTTTGGTGTTTTTTGGGGTTATGTCAAAATCCTGACGTGAAGGGGTTAAACGGGTTGCGGATTCGATTTCAGCGGGAAAAAATACATAGGAATATCATACTGGAATTCACGGCTCAGAAAAAAAGTTTTTTTTGTAGGCCTGTGTTATCGAGTCTTGACAAAAATGGTCTCGAAAATTTTAAAAATGCTCCACCTCTTTTATTTTTGATCCAAAACAGCTGGCTAACGAACTTGACCTTAGGTTTCTGGTACTAAAAGAGTGAACTAAAGGCCAATTTCATCGATTACTTCTTTCGAAAGTTATCGTGCTCACAGACAGACAGACACATTCGTCAAAACCTGTTCTTCGGGTTCAGGGGGTCTTATAACGTGTAAATTTGACAAAAAGGGGGGGGGGGGTCAATTTTCACACAAATGTTATAATTACTCTGATGAGAATGTAAAAAGGAAGACAATACAGAATTAGCGAAACATGCTTTTTCTAAATCACAAAATTTTTATTTCAATATTGATAATGTAGAAATTTCGAATAAATAACATGTTTCTTGATTAATTGATTGAATGTGTCCCCTGAGGGTTCACATTTCCCTCGAACCTCTACACAATTCCTTTACACACCCTACCACTATCTCAGTATTAGGAAGGGGGATCTACAGCTTGAGGTGGGTTCCGAACCACTAAGAACCCCAGCTCCAAGTACTTAGAGTAACCTTTCTCTCAAGGAGTACCGGCACCACGACTTTCCGGAGATGAACACTCCCCTGATAGGCAAGTGTTCACCGCGTGGGCAGCCGAAGCTTTTCCAGAGTGCAAGGCAGGAATCGAACCCACAACCAGCCGGCGCGGCGTGGGTCTAAAGCGCATGCCTCAGCACCCACGACCAACTGGCCACTAATTGAATAAAATGTAACTTTAATAGTTCAAACAATCCTAGGATATTTTTCATCATTATTTATTATTTTTATCATTCTATGATTTTTGCATTTATTGCAATGTCATTTTAGTTTTTATCTCAATAAGATGACAAATAATTAGAGTTAACCCATCAGCTGCGGAATTTTCTTCTGCCGTGGATTTTCATTTTCCTTCAGGTGTCTTAGCTATAACACTTTTATTAGGTAAATAGCGAATCTGTTTCTTATTCAGTTTTTCCGTTTAGCAGTGAGAGGGTGGTACCGTACGGTGGTACCACTAGAGTTTTAAAGGGGATTTTCAAGAGGGGAACCGCGTTGTACCATACAGTACCGCTAGCAGCTGATGGGTTAAATTTGAATATTTTACAGAAGAACTTATGGTTTTTTCGACAATTGTATAATGATACTACTTTGTACAATGATATTTGAAAAACACCGCGGTTTAAAGATTCAAAAATCTTTTGTTAAATAGAAACGAGGCATGAGAAGGATGCAGATCTGCGTCGAAACGCGTTTTCGTTATTAAAATATCCGAAATTTATACTGGATATAAGCCACTAATGTCTCATTGAATTAATTCAACCAGTCTAAATTAGCTTATTTGTTTCAACTGGAATTATTTATCCAAGAATACACTGTAACAATTAACAAATTTTATTCTATAGAATCCGGGAGAAATACAGTGTGATTTACACGGATTTGATGGGACGGCACAGATCGTATGTACGAGCGTGCACTGAGTCGACAATGCGGTGTGTTTCTGTGAACTTGATAACCCTTGGTCTTCACAGAGAGCCAGAGATTCCTTTGTTGAAATGTGCTGAAGACTGTTTTTGATGATTAAACGCCCACTACGACTGCTCTACGGAAATCACGTAAGCGCTTGATGAATACCCAAAAGAGGATGAAAAGGTGGAACCGTACATTGGAAGTCGGAGAATCGTAGTATATCCCTTCTTCTGTTCGTGAATCTATTTTCCTCCTATTGATCGGCATTGAAAAACATACCTCATACGGGTATTAGCAATAGTTTCTGGCTATTATATACAGAATCCCAATGGGAAATGACTGCACTGGACCGACACATGCATCTGGCGCGATACTGAGCCAGTAGTCCTCCCAACCTTCAGACAAGTCTTGGTAGACCTGTCTTGGCTTAGTACTGGAGAAATTGGTCATGCCAACATCCAGCCAAGTCTTGGAAGACAAGTACGGGCGCAGTACTGGAAACATTGCAGGTCAAGTACTGTGCCAGTACTTTCAGAAATATTGCACAAATAGCAAAGATGTCTGTACCAAAGTAAATGACCACGCTCTGAGTCTTGCTTGGAAGTGAAACAGATTGTTTCTGTTCCTTTGAGATTAATTCTTCATTTTAATAAGGATCAAGGCAATATCAAAAAGAGTGTATGGCAACTGTACTCAAAAAGTGGAGATTGTTCGACCGCATCGGACTTAACCCATTTTTAATTTGCAAAAGTCATCGGAGCTTTTGAGCTGTAAATGTGCGTAGCTAATTCTCAGCTTCAGCTATTTCCGATTCAAGCATATTTTAATCATCATGCTGATAGGATTGTGTTTTTTCTCCTGTTTTGGTTAATACTTTGCTTTTGAAAGTAACGAAAAATTTGAATTAGCCGCCGATATGTCATGGCGGTAGCAGTACCTGCGTCTGCGCGCGTAAGTTGTTGTAGAATCTGAGCACATGACGCGTGGGTGTGCACGGAAAAGCATCAGCATAGTCAAAGATTCCAAAGAACAAAAGAAATCTGAGTATATCGTATCTGTATCTTTTTCATTATATTTCTTCAAGATGAGCTTCCACGAGTGTATGGTTACTGGAAAAATACATCTATTTGGGACGAAATTCCAGCACACGTAATCATGGCCTTTCCACGCAATCAGACAAAATTATTAGGTATCTTATAGTATGTTGCAAACGTGGTAGCAGAATCTTGTAAATTATTAAAATTCCTAAAAATGTCTGATTTGTGATTATTATAAGGCTCCCTTGTTTAATTAAAATGAGTGCTGGCTCAACTCTGTCTACTATTCATGTCCAGTACTGGCAGCCAGTACCGTCCTCCAGCATTGGCGCAGTACTTACAGACAGTCCCGAACATATTTATCATACCAAGGTCTGGCCAACATTGCGCTTGTACTGGCTGTTAGTACTGCGGCAGCACTGCCAGCACTGGCGCAGCATTGCGCCAGTAGTCCATTTTCTATTGGGTTGTTGTTGGAAAAAATTCAGCCCAAATTTTAGGTGGAAAACTGGAATCACTTGGAATATAATTTTAAAAAATCTGCCCGCTTCGTGGGCACATTCTCATAGCGTGCTGCGCGTGCGGCTCGCGAGTTTGAGCGCACCTAGGGCGGGCGTCATTCGGATCTCGCGCTTCGCGCTCGATAATGTACTTACCTCGCGGTACGCGCTCGGTTTTTTTCACCTCTCTATTTTTTTCTTCATTTATGATACAAAAATGTATATATCAAGTTTACGTAAAGCTCCACTGTCCTCAAGGAACACGTTCTCATTACAATACTCGCCACTGATATTTACACCTCGCATGGTTTGGCTAGCGAATTGAATTTTTCATTGTTTAAAAAGCGTTGTCACGATCAAAAAATAGATATTTACGCCGTATTGGGAAAAATTAAATGTAAAACTTGTAAAACTTTTTAAGATGAACAATTTTTATATGAATTATCTCTTCTTGTCTCTTATTGTTTGGCTTGAAGATGAGATTTTTCATTTTTGTAAGTGTTTCATCAACGTAAAAACGAAAACTATTTGTCCTTTCGAAAAATAATCAACAATCATTTTGTAGACTTTTTGAAGTGAACAATTTTTTAATCTTTCATTTGCTCAAAAATGGAACTTTTCATTTTTGGTAAGATTTTTCTCGATTTAAACAAAAACTATGCTTGAGCGGAAACATGCATTTTTGATTTTTCAAAAAGCGATTTCGATGCATAAAACCAGAACCATTATGGTCAAAAATGGCTCGTTAACGAACTTTTCCTTTCTTTCGCGGCCTTAAAATATTGTGCCAAAGCACAATCCACTATGATCATTTTCCGAAAGTTATCGAGTTCACAGTTAATTTTTCATTATTTTCTGTGCGATCAAAATTGGAATTCTCGATTTTTTGAGAAAATTCGAAAAGTTGTATAAGCGATCTTGTACAACTACCAAGGAGAAACCTTTTTCCCTTTAAGTTTTTTTCAATCGTGCGTTATTTGGCTAAAACTTCTCATTTTCGTTTCTATTTTTGAATTTTGAAAATGCCACAACTCTGACCATTCTATTTTTATCCAAAAAATTCGTTAGAATAAATTGTTTCATTTTATACCAACTACAAGAAACCGTACTCACGATTTTTGATCCTTGGAAAAAAAATACAAAAAAATTTTCAAAATGCTCTCCCTCTTCGATTTTTCATCCAAAACAGCTGGCAATCGAGTATGATCATTTGTTCGAAAGTTATCGAGTTCACAGATTATTAATAATTTTTTTTTTGTGCGACCGAAATGGGAATTTTCGATATTCCGAGAAAATTCAAAAAGTTTTATTCACGATCTTGTAGGGCTCCTGAAAAGAAACATTTTTTCTCTTTGACTTTCTTTTCAATCTTGCGTTATTCGCATGAAAATTAACATTTTCTGTTTAGATTTTTGAATTTTGAAAATGCCACAACTCTGACAATTTTGTTTTTATCAAAAAAAATCATTAGGATAAATTATTGTTTCAATTTTTTCTTCTATAAGAAACCGTACTTACAATTTTTGAGTCTTGGAAGAAAAAGTTCAAAAGAATGCTCGAAACATTCCCTCTCTTTCACTTTATATCAAAAATAGCTGGTTAACGATCTCGGACTATCTTTTTGGTCCCTCGAAATGTGTGCCAAAAAGAAATCCAATCCGATCATTCTTTCGAAAGTTATCGAGTGCACAGATTACAGACTACAGACAGACAGACACCTTCGTAAAAAACATTTTTTCAGACTCAGGGGGTCTCAAACCGTGACAATTTAATCAAATCCGCGAAAGTCAATTTTCACATAAAACCAATACCTTCTCATTCAGAATGAGAATGTGAAAATTTGATTACAGAACTATTCGACTCTTTTGTCTGATGGTTGATTTGGCTTTATTTCTTCATTATATAATGTTCCAGTTTTGGATGGATCTAGAAAAGCAAGATCGAAAAATATTCTCAAAAAGACCATATTTCTGAATTTGTCTTCTTATATTCATTGCCTATTCCTAGGTCATGAATTTGCTGCCGAAAAATTGGCCTGAATGAAATCTACAACCTTTCACAGAAATTGGATCGTTAAATACTGGGCGGATAGTTGAATGAATACCGACTTCGAAATCCACATAAATTACTTTAGGACTGAAAGTCACATCGAAAAGGTTTTTGCATTCTGAAGCTACATAGGGAAATTTCAGTGGTGGTTTCAACTTTTGAAGCAATTGCCTCCTTTTGAACTACCCCTACTCCTCTCATGTCACGGCCGCCAGTCGACTAGTGGGTGAAGAGAGAGAGAGGAGGCATTTCAGATGGACCCACTGTGGATTCTGACCATAGGACGAAATCCAACTGCAGCCCCTGGAAGACTCGGAAAGGTCATAGAATTTTCATAAAGTGACTGATAAGCCTGAGAAGGCCATTATTATTATTATTATTATTATTATTATTATTATTATTATTATTATTATTATTATTATTATTATTGTTATTATTATTATTATTATTATTATTATTATTATTATTATTATTATTATTATTGCATTCAAATGTATATGATTCAGTTTAATTGTCTACATATCTTCAGAAAGTGGTGATAAGTCGATACCATTTTTTCCAACCATACTCTTCTCGGTCAAGTTTAATCCCTAACCAACATTGAATTTGATGCAAAGCACGATGGAAGTTTCATCGAGGAGCAGAAGAGGTAGACTGAAGCATGAGGACATATGAACAGCATGACCAAATCGAATTACAAATTAGTTCATAGGCACAAATCTATCATTGTTCCAACTTATTCCAAAGGATGAGACCTTATTTGAACTCCAAAATAAAGCGTTCTTCCGCTGCTTTAACTGCACCATCTTTCGAGACAGGATTTCTAAAAACCGTAACAATATCTTTGATTTCTTAAGACTCAATATCAAATATCTTTGATTTCAATAATATCTTTGATTCTTCTCGATCGAAACAGTCGTTTTCTGTTTTTGCGTGATCAACAGTATGTCCGACTACTATAGACTTATCACAATCAAACTATGTTATATAAGTCTAAACAGTTGATATGTCAGCATCATCTATAGCAACATACGTCTCCAATCCTTAAACTTCAAGCCTTTGTTGTACAAGCGTATAAGATTGTCCATTCCACTTTTTACTTTGACTGTCCCACCTGCACTCAAACTTTTGTCGCACAAAACACAATTGCCTCATATTACTTTAGCATCTTCGCTGCCTACTCCCTTGATCCTTTATGGTAAAATAAGTTGTTTCGGGTCTCGATCGTGTAGAAAACTAAAAATTTTTTTATCGACGTTTCGCGAACGTTGCAGCTGGCATCTTCAGGACTGGCCTAGAACCGAGGTTTCAGGTTATGATGATATTATATATGCTCTCAACGATGCCTATGATTGGTTAATGACCCCACTGTGGAGATCGGTCGAACCTGATTGGCCAATCAATTCTTTTTCTTTTCAACCGGGAGGACGGGAAGGCAAATCGGATTGATATTGTATTCATGGTCCCTATTAATGTTGTTAGCGTGTTTTAAGATTCCGATTGCTTCTCTTTGTCTTTTCGGAAAAATTTCGTTTGTTTATGCGATGGTGGTTGCTTTGTCAAATAAAGTGCTATGTCCTATTTCGGTGTGATGCTAAGCTTGTGCTGATTGCGTGAAATATTTCAGTTTACTTCAAATATGGTTTGGATGTTGTGTTTGTTGAAAATTGTTACTGTTTGTTCTGTGATACCTTGGATATAGGGTAGGATGGCGGTCGCTTTTTTCTCTCTACCTTTGGTAGGTTGTGTTGACTTGTATTTTCTGATTGCTCGTTCAGTTTGTTTCTTCTTGTAATCATTTTGCATAAGGGTTTGTTAACAATTCGTGATTCCTTTTGTAAGTTATTTTTATGTGTTATGGAGATAGCTCTGTGAACGAGGGCATTGATGACTGACTGCTTTTGAAATGGGTGGTGGTGGGAGGAGGCATGGATGTATCTGTTCTAATGTGTCCTAATGTCCTAATGTGTTATCAGATCTTTTGTAAACTAGTACGTCCAGGGAAGGCAATTTTCCGTTTGGTTCAATTTCCATGGAAACCTGGATATAAGGATGTAATTGGTTGATGAGTTCGAAAAATTTGTGTAGTTCATCTAGTCCATGTCTCCAGATCAAAAAAGTATCGTCAATGTTATCACAGGAGAACTCTGGTGTAAGTTTGGACTGGCTAAAGATTTCAGTTTTCAGATGTTCCATAAAGATGTTAATTATTACAGGTGAATTTGGAGATCCCATTGCTGCTCCTGAGGTTTCTTCGTAGAATTAGTTAATAAAGGAGAAGTAAGTATTGTCGAGACAGTGTTCTTTCAAAGATATGATACTACGTCGAAACTCAAGGGGTTGTCCCGACGTTGTATCCCTATGATAAAGTCAGAAGAATTTTGAACATAAGTGGAAGAATCTCCTGTGAAAGAATCCAGTTGTTTGGTTGGGAAGCGTGCCAGGTCACAAGTTGGTGAGGTTATTGCGCTAACGATCGGTCTGAGTGGAAAGTTGTTTTTGTGAAGTTTTGAGAATCCGTTAAGTCTTGGAGGAATAGGATTGGTTGGTCTTAATCTGGATATTGTTTCTTTGTCAAGTTTAGAGTCCTTCAGGAGGATTTCCGTTTTGTTGACTACTGTTTAAGTGGGATCTTTCTCCACTTTCTTTTACTTATCGTCAGTAAAGGTCCTTGATTTCGTTGTCGTAATCTGCTTCATTTATTATTACTGCAGTGCTGACTTTATCTGCAGGTTATACTATGATGTCTTTATTCTGATCGAGCTCTTTGATTGATGTCCTTTCTTTTTTCGTCAAGTTTGAGGAGGAAAGTCGCGCTTGGCGTAGGATGTCGGCCGTCCCTCGTCGAATTCCATTTGCTTTTTCGATGGGAAGGTTATATATTGCAAACTCTGAATTGCTGATTATTTCTTCTTGTACAATTCGAGAAGGAGCTGTAGCAAAATTATGTCCTTTAGATAGGGCTAAAATAATTTCATCGCTCAGAGGGTGGTTAGAAATGTTTTTTACTGTGTTGGTTAGTGGTGTCTGCTTTACCGGCAGTAATTTGTCAAATTTTGTTTTTTGTTTTTTGGTGTCTGTGTCTTTTATCCGTTGAGACTGGTCAATCGATATGCGTTCCAATGTGGCCCAAATGTCAGATTTTAGAGTTTTAGACAAAAGGAGGTGGACTTCAATAGTTTTCTGTAAGTAGTGCGTAAACTAAATTTACTGTACTGGCTTATTTCTTTTAAGAGAAGCAAACTTGTTGTGCGCAAAATTGATTAAGATTCTGATTACCTAGGTGGTTTTTCAATCGCGAAAATTTTGAGACGATGTTGTTGTCCCTGCATTGTTTAAAGAAGGCAAATGATGTTAGTAGCTTAGCTTGAGAAGACCTGAGCTTACTAATGCTTACCTTCGTAGGAAAACTCTCCCCGTAAAGTTCTTTTATAATAGATATAATGCTTCCACGATGATCCATTATGATAGAATGAGCTGTTTCGGGTTTCGATCATGTACAAAACTATAAACTTTTTTATCGATGTTTCGCCAACGTTGCAGCAGGCATCTTCAGGACTAACCTAAAACTAAGGTTCCAGGTTTCTTGAAAGCCTTCAAAGAAAGCCGAACTTACATTGCAGCGCCGAATTTTTTATCTTTTTGGCTTAACCCAATTCTTGTTGAGCTTTGTGCACATATTAAGCCAGAGCAAGCTCACAGGCTCCCTACACTTGTGCATTCTGTAAACATATATGAAATAAACTTTTCTTAATATATAATGTATCAAAATCAGAGGTGCTCAATCCATAAAACTGTAAAATGAACCAAGCATGAAGTCTACCTTGTCGTAGACGGCGGAAGAAGAATTATTATCAAAGATATTATATCCGTTACTGAGGAAGAGACCAACGGTAGTGCTGCTGGTTCATCCAATATAGCAGATAAAATATATGAAGGTGGTGGCAGATACTTGTTGATGTGCTTAGTGAATTTTGAAATATGTAAGCTGTGGACGTTGAAGTTCCAAATGATTGAAGAAAAGCGATTACCGTCAAAAACATACAAGGGAAAGGATGATGTGAAAGCAACATATAACAGTATAAAAGTAGGTGTGAGAATAAATGAACAACTGTGTCATTAGCTTAATATCAAGAAAGGTGTTAGGCAAGGTTTTATTTTATATTTAGGGTGGCTTAACAAATACATAGACATATGTCTGATGATGACTCTCCTCCGTAGAAGAAACATTGTTCAAACAGAGCGAGGAAAAATTGCTAATATTGTAAGGCCATGTTTAGAGTGTAAATGAAGAACGATTAAAAAAACAAGTTCATTCAGGTAAGGTTGAGGATAGATTGAAGAGGGGAGCCCAGAAAACAATTTGTTTGCGAGATTCGTGAAAAGAACCGTAGAAAGGGGAAAGACAGAATTGTGTGAAGGACAATTCTCCATAAGGAAAAGCAAGCCGCCTAGGAAGAAACGAGTTTATTTACTGATTGACTTACGCTTACGTGAAGATGCGTTTTGGGACGATTGTGATGTTTGATTGAGAAGCACACAATGACTTCTAGATCAATCTAAAACTTTCACACCATCTGCCCTTCTTCAACACTTCGGCTCAAACTTCCATATGAAACCATCGAACACCAGTAGTACGACATCCCTAGAACCAAACTAGCTGAGCTCACCTTAAAAGGAGTTTGACTCAACCGTGTAATGATGAGGATAAAAATTGTATTTTTACATTTTTATGCTGAATGAACATATTGAATTTATGTGAAAATTGACTTTCGCGGATTTGATAAAATCTTCACGTCTGAGACCCCCGGAATAAGGAAAAAAGGTTTTTACGAAGGTATCTGTCTCTCTGTCTGCTTGTCTGTAGTCTGTAGTCTTCAATCTGTCTACTCGATAAATTTAGAAAGAACGATCGGATTGGATTGCCCTTTGGCCTACAAGGTCGTGAATACGAATCTCGAATTTTCTCAAAAAATCGAAAATTCCATTTTTGATCGCACCAAAAATAATGAAAAAAAAATCTGTGAACTCAATAACTTCCGAAAGAATGGTCACATTTATTCGTGCTCTGGCACCCATTGTGAGGGAAAAAAATACAAGTCGAGTTCGTTAACCAGATGTTTTGGATCGAAAATAAAAGACGGGGAGCATTTTGAAAAATTTTTTGGACTTTTTCATTCAAGACACAAAAATTTCAAGTACGGTTTCTTGTAGTAGGTAGTAAAACCATAGATCCTTATGATTTTTTTTTCTAGAAACAAAATTGTCAGAGTTGTGGCATTTTCTAAATTAAAAAATATAAAAGAAAATGAGAATTTTTGGCCAAATGACGCAAGATTGAAAAGAAAGTCAGACGGTAAAAATGTTTTTTCTTGGGAGCCCTACAAGGTCGGGAATACGACTTTTTGAATTTTCCCAAAAAATCGGAAATTCCATTTTTGATCGCACAAAAAATAATGAAAAAGAATCTGTGAACTCAATAAATTTCGAAAGAATAGTCATATTCAATCGTGCTTTGGCACCCATTTTGAGGGAAAAAAATACAAGTCGAGTTCGTTAACCAGCTGTTTTGGATCAAAAATCAAAGACGGGGAGCATTTTGGAAAATTTTTTAGACTTTTTTATTCAAGAATCAGAAATTTAAAGTACTTTTTCTTGTAGTAGATAAAAATTGAAACCAATAATACTTATGATTTTTTCTATAGGAACAAAATTGGCAGAGTTGTGGCATTTTCAAAATATAAAAATATAAAAGAAAATAAGAATTTTTGGCCAAATAACGCAAGATTAAAAAGAAAGTCAGAGAGCAAAAATGTTTTTTCCTGGGAGCCCTACAAGATCGTGAATACGACTTTTTGAATTTCCTCAAAAAATCGAAAATTCCATTTTTTATCGCAGAAAAAATAATGTTAAAAAATCTGTGAACTCAATAACTTCCCGAAAAATGGTCATATTCATTCGTGCTTCGGAACCATTTTGAGGGACCAGAAATACAAATCGAGTTTGTTAACCAGCTATTTCGGATAAAAAATCAAGGAGTAGAAGCATTTTGAGAAAAATTTTCGGATTTTTGTTTCAAGACTCAAAAATCGTATGTACGGTATTTTTTAGTAGGTAAAAAGTGAAACAATTCATCCTCATTTTTTTTTTTTTTTTTGATAGAAACAAAATTGTCAGAGTTGTGACATTTTCAAAATTCGAAAATATAAACGAAAATGAGAATTTTTAGCCAAACAGCGCAGGATATGAAAAAAAGTTTGGGGAAAAAAATGTTTCTTTTTGGGAGTCTTCCAGGATGATTTTCACAACATTTCGAGTTTTCTCAAAAAATCGAAAATTTAAATTTGGGTCGCACGAAAAATAATGTAAAATAATCTGTGAACCATGTAACTTTCGAGAGATTGATCATATTTGATCGTGCTTTGTCACTAATTTTGAGGGATCAAAAATACAAGTCAAGTTCGTTACCCAGCTAATCCGGATGAAAAGTCACAGAAGGGGAGCATTTTGAAACATTTTTTGGATTTTTTTTTCAAGGCACAAAAATTTTGAGTTTGTTTTCTTGTAGTTGGTAAAAAGTTGAACAATTCATCGTAATGATTTTTTTCAATGAAAACAAAATTGCCCGAGTTGTGGCATTTTCAAAATTAAAAAATATAAACGAAAATGAGAATTTTTAGCCAAACAACGCAAGATGTGAAAAAAAGTTCTAAGAAAAATTGTTTCCTTTTGAGAGCCCCACATGATGATCTTTTCAACTTTTTTAGTTTTCTCCTATAATCGAAAATTCAAATAAGATTTGCACAAAAAATAATGAAAAATAGAAAGATTCCTTTTTTTGGCCAAACTATGTAAGGTAGGGGAAAATATAAATGAACTTAAATTGTACATCAAAATAATATCTACAAATTTAGCAAAATTAACTTTATGATATTGCAAGTAGTTTTTGCTTCATTTATCAAAAAAAGAATTCAAAAAATGAAAAAAATTAAATTTTGGACAATTGACACAAGCTTAGGAAAAATCAGATAGACGCAAGTTCTTTATCAGGAAAATATCTTTAAATGTCTTATCAACTTCTTTAACAGGATATGTAGTCTTCATTTCAATCAGGAAGAATAACTATTAAAAATAAATAATAAAATTTTTGAAAAAGTGACTAACATAAGGGTAACACAGAAGATTGGTGGAGAAAAGTCGTTCACCCGAAAAATATCTAAAAATCTAAATAAATATCTAATACTCAATAATATAATATGAATGAACAATATATGATAATTATCTATATAAATATCCAATAAATAAATATCTAATCTAATAAATACCTAAAAATCTAAAAAATCAAAGAATTCAATTTCAAGGAAGACCACACAACATGTGAAAAAAATGAGGCAACAAAACATCCCCACCGTTTTGGGCAAAGATCGAGTGGGCAGCACGAGACGCGCGATGAGAATGTATTCGTTATAGCCAGAGAAACTTTAACAAAAGAGAATTCACACTCATCAAATTATGGTAGTCGACATTTCGCTTTTGAGTTTCACAAGCTTTTTATACAACTGTAAGGAGGTACATAGGCGCGCCTTAGGCGCACTCAAACTTGCGAGCGAAGCGAGCCGCGCACGAAGCGCGCGATGAGGATGTGCCCGCGCAGCGGGCAGATTTTTTGCATAGTTCAGCATTAGATCTGCAAACGAAGATAATTTTGTGAAGGTGAATAATTGATTATTGAATTCTGATTATTGAGTTACTCCAATTTGCTATAAACTAGATGTCGGCTGTATCGCAAATGTATAATTGAACACTGTATGTGCGTCATATCAAATCGAATACCAAGTAGAAATGGTGGATGGAATAATGGGTGTCGCAAATCTGCATACACTTTACGTTGACCAATGTATATCTTGACGATAATCAGTCAAAGTGAGTTTCATGTCACAATAGAACTCCAATTCGTCTAGTAGAGAGACTGGTTGATCCATTCAGTAATTAAATAGAGACATCTTCTCTTCTGCTTCAATTTCACATGCATTAGTGTTGTCAAATATCAAATTAATCACTACAGAATCACCTTTGGAAATCCTCTGATATTATCTCAAATTAATTGAGCAAAATGTAACTTACAGACAGTAAACAAACAAGTTTTTGTTGTGATTTGATAGTTCTTGATAGAAGTATTCTTTATATTTTACGAAAATCATACAAATATTTTTCTTTTTTCAAACAGTTTGACAGTACAGAATAGAGTATATATTACAATAATGGCTATGCTAATTAGATGATCAAATGAACTTATCAGTTAGGTAATGGAAAATAATTTTGGGGCTTCAATGACCCAGCCTAGACTAACATGACTCTGTACTGGCGCGACATAGCTTCCCTGCCTACACGGAGAGAATAGGACTGCTAGCGTAGCATGCTATTCGCCCAACTCCCGTAGCGTGGCGCTTCGCATGCTCGGCTA
>WSXT02001491.1:0-15105 GCA_011762715.2 Neuroterus valhalla
ACCTATTAAAAATTATATTTCAAAGTCTAGCATACTAGAAAAGTACAAATTACTATGTATTGCCTGTAAAATTAGAGCAAATTATATTGATGTCTTGTATGTACATGCTATCCTCTACTATTTTTCGCTTTCCGTCTAGCATTCGCGTGCCAACATATCAATTTGTAGTATAAAAATCTCGCCGTGTATATATGCCGATGTAAGTGACCCCGTGGCAGCCATATTGAAACCACCAAATGGCGTACGGTAAATTTAAATTGCCAATACCAGCAAATATTCTGTGCAGGGATTTTAAAAAAAGTTATTTTTAAAGCACCCTGATGTTTATAATAGTTTTCTTTTTCTCGCGAAAGATTTTAACGAGACGGCTGACCGGTTGAAAAATAAAAATAAAGACAATTTTGAAATGTAGAAGAAAGATAAAAAGGGTGCTTTGAATTCTTTGAGGAACGTGTATGTTGGACCGAAGACTCTTTCTACGTCGTAGAAACGTAGAGAGAGAAAGAGAGAGATAGATCTGAGTATTTTTTTCCTTTTCTCCCTGTCTGACGGTAAAGTAATTAAATTCAGAGAGGGAGAGAGACGAGGTCTGAAGGGCTGGGTATGTTGAACGCCGAGGTGCGGTGTGAGAGGAAAAAGGCAGCGTGAGAGGGCGTTCCTGAAGCCACTCCCCAGCCTGGAGTTCTACAGAACTCGAACCACGAACCTGCCTGGAAGCTCGTACACTTCAATAAAACACCCTGGTCAGATCCGCTATAAACTTTTATATTCTGATGTACTACATATATGTATATATGTATGAGCTGCTCCACCAACTCTTTACAGCGTTTCGTGACTGCATCGACCAAGTTTTTTGTTCTCACCTGATGAAGCCGCGTTCCAAGTGGGCTGCTTTTTTCATCATCTTAGGATTCTGATGAATGTTTTTTTAAACGAAACACTGAGATATTATGTATTCAGTTCATGTTCAGGAGGAAAATTGAGTGGATCTACTTTTTGAAGGCTGATCTTAATTGGTTTTTGTAGGTTGTTCAATAATTTATACACATACAAATTGTATACTCCCTATACGTATTCCTTTATAAGTACAAATACATGTATAGTGACTTGTTGAAAAGTCTTAGCTGTATTGCAGGTTTCTGAGAGTGAAGCTTGTTTCAATTATATAGTGGATATACACTCTAATAATAATAATAATAATAATAATAATAATAATCAAAACAAGTGACTGGGTTTCAAGGTAAATGTTTGGCTTCTTATCATAAGTAGTAATATTGGAAAAGAGTTTTTGACACAGCGATGAAATTTTTGTCCGCTGACAAATTATCATTTTTGGAGGAATTAAATTAAATACTTCTCTTCATTTTTATAAAAAATATACATTACATTGGTTTATTAGATGTTTTATTCGTTACTTGGCGAATAAATTGTTTGAAAAGTTATAGGCTTGCGTGTATCACAGTAATTTTTTGCTTCAAAGGTTAAGAGTATACTCAACTTCTACCTAATACTCAACAACTTTTGGATGAATAAGAAAGTTTATACTTATCACCAAAATAAAAAAATAAAAATTATTCACTGCAAAAACTAGAGATCTCTTTTTTACGCTAATATTTTTTGTATGTCCTGTTTTTAAAAGAAAATACCTTAATACTATCATTTTTAATGTTAAACAAATCACTCTGAGTTCTCATTAGTGATCTCATTTTAGTAACATTCGAGTATTGTGACTGGCATATTTACATATTGGATACAACGTATACTCCAAACCCCTTGGACCGGGATTCTGGTCCAAGCAATGACCAAACCTGCGATTCTGGTCCAATGGACTCACATCAAGTGAGTTTTAGTTAATTATAATATTGAATAAAGTTTTGTTGACGCAAAAATAAATTCAGAGTCATTATATATCAATTTATGCATGAAATATTCAATATCAAGAAAAGCATAACCTTAAACTTTTAGGTCAGATCAGATATTTCAGTTCTGATCGTCTATTACTCTTATCCTCTGTATATTCTGAATCAGATTGTTCACTGTATACATTACTTAAAGTATATTCAAGCTCAAAATGTGTTGAAACTTACTTGATATGGTGCAATAATAGTTTCTTCGAAAAAAACAGTTTTAAAGAAGAACGTACTTCTTCACTTAATACGATGAAAATTTAATTTTGAACACTTTGTTTTTGATGAATCATAATTTTCGATACTGACTTTTTAGTTCGTGCTTCACAGAACAATCGTGAATCACTTAAATCTTGAAAATTCGTCCTCCTTGCTTGTTCGCGACACTAGCGCAACCTAGTTTTGAGATCCGGAAAGATTAGGATCCCACTTGGACGAAAAATTCTGGCCCAATGGACCGGAATCATTTTATTAATTGCTTGGACTAGGTTTTCGGTCCGATGGACTGGAATCCCGGTCCAAGGGACTCAGAGTTTAGTTTGGAGTTCGAACGATTTTCATGATATATTACTAAATAATCACAGCAAAAATGTAAAAATATTCTTGAATATCAGTTTTGGATTATTATTTTACGAATTCATACACCAAGTCACTTGAAAACTGATGGCAAAGGCTTCAAATGTGAATATTCATTCCATAACAGGAGAGTAGCACCTGAATAAAATTTCTTTGTATCAAAAAAGTATAAAATGTGCGATGAAGAACTAATATAATATACATTTCATTTGATGCCATATTACTATCTTTAAAATGAATATTCTGATGGCTTTCATTTGCTATGTAATACTTTCCCATCTTGTTCATCGTTTATGAATACTATGACTTCAATAGTTTGTCCATCTATCTTGTACTATTTTCCTCTACTTCAAAGATTAGCATTAAAATTTGAGCCACAAACCTTAAAATCCAACAATTTATTGCACCGAAGTTTTGGCATTCTCAAAGTTTTAATATCTTGTATCAGTCTTCTAAGTGTTCTTTTTGGTGAAAGGTAAAGAATTTGCTTTTTATTATCAGAAAATGCCTTAAAGTTATAAAAACACCGGGTAATCCATGTACCATGACGCAACAATGTTACATGTTACAGTGCGCTCATTTTGGGCTCAAAACAAGAATTTTAAATACTGTAAGCAGCATCTTCCTCAATCCAATAGAATTTTTAGCATAAGCTGCATATTGATACTTCGGAAACCTTTCCCACTGGAAAATTTGTCTCAACTTGAATAAAATGAATGACAATGATTCGAATCGATTGCACAGAAAGAAGAAATCTTGTTTTTTTTTTATAGAATGTTTTTGCTACGCCTCAATTCAAGACCATTTTTGTCTTCGCGAAAGAAGATTGTAATGCTATTCTTTGGCTCAGAAGAAGACCGAGATTTTTATTTCTCAATTGAAAACATTTTTCCAACATATATCAACGATTTAACATAGAATCAAATCGGGTCTTGAACGAATTCTCTTGACGAAACACCTGAGATTCATTCTTATGCAATAATAATTTCAAGATTGGAGTTTTATCCAAATCGTGAAGTAAAAATGAGAAAAAGTTTAACTGTAAATAACACAGGGCCTCAAAAGGAAAACGAGGTGGACCTTCTCTGAACTTGCTTGTTCTATATGTTTTTTGGATCGCTGATCACGATCCTAGTGTCTATGTGACCTCATCACGTCTGAATCAAGGTTAAATTAAGATCAAACCCCTAAAATCGCAGAAAATAATTTTTTTCACACCAGATTCTGAAAGAACAGAAAATTTTTCGTTCAGACATACTTTGACCTTTCTATTATTATGAGCTCTGGAAGTCATATGGAGGTCATCTGAAAGTCAAATTCTCTTTTGAATCATCCACCTAGTATTTCGGCTAGGACTAGGTTTCTCCACTACGTATCATTGTGTTTTTAGTCGCAGATCACGATCTCGGTGTCTATGTGACCCCATCACGTCCGGGTCAAGGTCAAATAAAGGTCAAACCCCTCAATTCGCGAAAAATAATTTTTGACAGCAGATGCTGAAAGTACAAGAAATTTCACGTCCACTTATTTCGACCTCCTCATCGAAATGACCTTTGGAAATCATTTAGAGGTAATATGAAAGTCAAATTCTGTTTTGAATCATCCAGCTGGTTTATCAACTAGGAATGGGTCTTCAAACTACGTATTGTTGTGTTTCTTTGGACTATGATCACGACCCCGGTGTCCATGTGACTCTAGCACGTCTGAGTCAAGGTTAAATGGAGGTCGAACCCCTTAATTCGCGGAAAATAAGTTTTTTGACGGCAAATTCTGAAAGTAAAAGAAATTTTACGTCCATCGACTTTGACCTCATTGTCGAAATGACCTTTGGAAATCATTCGGAGGTCATCTGAAAGTCAAATTCTGTTTTAAATCATCCAGCTGGTTTATCAACTAGGACTGGGTCTCTACACTACGTATCATTGTGTTTTTTGGGTCACTGATCACGACCCCGGTGTCCATGTGACCCAATCACGCCCAGGTCAAGGTCTAATGGAGGTCAAACCCTTTAATTCGCGAAAAATCATTTTTTTTACAGGAAATTCTGAAAGTACAAGAAATATAACGTCCAGACACACTTTGACCTTCTTATCGAAATGTCTGGGAAGTGAGATCGTATGTTATCTTTGTAATCCAGTTTAAAAATAAACTCATGCTCAATCATTCAACCTTCATTCAACCTTGACCTAGACGTGATAGGGTCACATGAACATCAGGATCGCGATCAGCGTTCCCAAAACGCAATGATACGTAGTCTGGAGACCCAGTCCTAGCCAATATACCAGATGGATGATTCAAGAGAGAATTTGACTTTCAGATGACCTCCAAATGATTTCCAGAGGTCATTTCGATAAAAAGGTCAAAGTGTGTCTAGACGGAAAATTTTTCGTACTTTCAGAATCCGGAGTGAAAAAAATGATTTTTCGCGTATTAAGGGGTTTGATCTTCCTTCGACCTTGATCCGGACGTGATTGGATCACATGGGGACCACGGTCATGATCAGCAACCAAAAAACCTAATGATACGTAGTTTAGAAACCTAGTCCTAGCCGAAATACCAGCTGGATGATTCAAAACAATTTGACTTTCAGCTGACCTACAAATGACTTCCAGAGGCCATTTCACATGGACACCAGGATCGTAAACAGCGGCCCAAAAAACACATAGAATAAGCGAGCTCAGGAAAGGTCCACCTCGTTTTCCTTTTGTGGCCCTGTGTAATTTCCATGAACATTTATCTAACTCAAGCATGTAGTTATACATTCTAAAATTTATTTTCTTCAATTTAAAAGTAACGAAGAAAGATGATTAAAATGTGAGGCAACTCAACTTTTCTAATTGAATACTCCCTCAATATGTACCGAAAAGAGGACGAATCGTGTTTATGATAATTGAACTAGTGAAGGTGTGGCAAGGTGCGTCTTGTGCTCAATGTGTATGTTGAATGTTCATGCTGGTCCCTATAAATCGTCGCTTTAATTTGACACGCTGTTAGCGTGCGTTATTGACCCATTTCTACAAACAATCACTATAAATTATTTTAGATATATTTTTAACCTGTGAAAAAAGTTGTGATCGCAAATTTATCAGAAAAGAATCAAACCTTGTTAGGTTTTATACGAAGTGGACCGTAAGACCATATAATGTTTCAAATAAAAAAGAGGAACTTCAAAAAAATGAGTAACTTATGGCATTAGAGAAAGTGTTCCCTCTCCTCTAAATATATAAAATGGTAAATTAGTTGAAAACGTGTTCTTATTAAAAGCGTGTATCTACTTTTATTCCTGATTTGTGTGAGGATATTGATTTCTTATCCAGTTCAAGTCGTCTTAAGATTATCGCTTAGGTGTAACCATTCTTAATTTCTCTGAATAAGAAAGTTGATTCAGCATTCATTAGTCGACTATAAGATAACGATAAAACTGTACAAGCTAAAAATAAGATAAAAGCAACATTAAACACAGGCGAATTAGGTATTTCCGAGGGCATTCCTTATGGCTTCCAACACCCCCGCGATTTTGGCCCATTTTTATGCATGTGGATCGAAACCACAAACTTGTTTTTCAAGTACTGTGAGTAGGAAGTACTTTTTACTCCCTCAGAAGAAGAAAAATGGCGTAAGCGACAGAATTTGGCCTATAATTATTTAAGTGTAACAGGGATAGCATATAGTGAAAAATGTCTCCACTTGCGGATGTCATTGGAACTGTTAAAGCTAAACTGGCATTTCGTATTCCAACAGTATGTCAACTGTCTGTCGCGGTTAAAAATGTTGCCTAAATAACTGGTTTTGCGCATTTTGCGGCTTTGCAACAACGGTTTTTAGTACTGTAGATATGAATGATCTTCCATAAGTTATGAAATATACTATACCTTAACAATATAAATGCTTGAATGGTAAACAAAAAGATCTTACCTGTTTCGACGTCGATAGTATACGGCAAGCCGCCCCAAGGATCTTCTTCCTTCGGCGCTTCGGTTTCTTTGGTTTCCTCCTGCAATTGAATACCAATTAAAGAGCTATTTTTCGGAGTCAAGAATAACGACCTGCAAAAAAATCATAGTTGTATAACGACTCAATCCGGACGTTTGATATCATTATACATATTGAAATAACTTGTTAAAGAAAAGTTCTTATAGCAGCAGTCTTCCTCATGAATCGCTTGATTATGCTTCAAACTAAGCCTATGACGGTAAGCAAAAATCAAGGACATGAAATATGAGGATGCACCGGTAACGATTCTATTGAATATGAATTTGAAACTCGAGTTCTAAGCATAGGTGATTAAAACCTCATAAATTCGTGATCATCTGTGGACAGGACGTTGTATAACTCATAAGAACCGAAAGCTAGAGACTCAAAAGTTGAAAGGATGGAGAGGTCGTTGAGATGGATGAAGACGTGAGACTGTGAAAAGACCAAACAAGGTGAAGGAGCCGATCACAATGACGATGACGACGGATTTTGTATCCATAGACGTTACCTACCAAGTCAAGAATAACAAGATTAGAATCATATCGAAACGAAAAAATTCCAGACAGAAGGTAAATATCAAATAAATCTGCTTCATATATTATAATTGGGGGGCTTGGTTTGTCAGTAAGTTACACGTTAAAATAAAGGATAAGCGTCAGGACTTATATGAATCCACCCCGGACAATTGGATGTTCACAGTAAACTCTCTTTAAGTAAGTATAATCTGGAATTCCGAAATAAAAAAATAAAAATCTGCCCGCTGCGCGGGCACATTCTCATCGCACGCTTCGCGCGCAGCTCACAAGTTTGAGCGCTCCTAGGGCACGCGTCTCTCGGATCTCGCGCTCGATAATAGATGTACCTCGCGCTCCGCGCTCGTTTTTGAATTTGTATAGAGCTTTTGAAACTAAGAAGTAGAATGTCAGCTGTTGTATTTGATGATTGTGAATTCTCTTTTTTGTTAAAGCTTCTCCGGCTTTAACGAATACATTCTCATCGTGTGTCTCGTGCTGCGCACTCGAACAAAATCTGTCCGAAACTCGAACTTTTCTATATTACCTTTAACTCTATTGCATCAAATGTATATAATATTAATTTATATACCTCGTATCTTGTTTTGTTTAAGAAAATTTTGGTTAGTCTATTTCCAATATTAATATAATTTCAACTAAAATAGAAGCCATGCAACCCCAAAAAACAGAACAGTTTTTCTTTTCAAACTTTTATTTGAAATGTTGTTTTTTTGGATTAATACCAAAACCATGCATCTCATGAGAAAAAAAATTGAACAAAATTTGTAGATGTTTTTTCAAAGAACGATTTTGTTCCTAAACTGGAATTTTAAAAATTATTTTTTGTGCGATCAAACTTAGAATTATCGAAATTTCGAGGAAATTCAGAAAGTTGTTTTAACGATCTTCTATGGCTCCCAAGAAGACGCCTTTTTTTCTTTCTGACTTTTTTTAATCTTGCGTTGTTTCGATGAAAATTCTCATTTTCGTTTACATTTCTGAATTTTGAAAATAACATGATTCTGACAATTTTGTTTTAAAAAAAAACGATTAGAATAAAGTATTTCACTTTTTACATGCTACAAGAAACGTTACTTACATTTTTGGAGTCTCGGAAAAAAAAGTCCAAGAAAATTTTCAAAACGCTCCCCCCTCCAAATGCTCTTTTATTTTTGATCCAAAATATCTGGTTAACGAACTTGAATTGTCTTTTACGTCCCTAAAAATGGGTACCAAAGCACTATCGAATATGATCATTCTTTCGAAAGCTTTATCGAATCCACAGATTATATTTAATTTTTTTTGTGCGATCAAAATTGGAATTTTCGATTTTTCGAGAAAATTCAAAAAGTTGTATTCACGATCTTCTAAGGCTGCCAAGCAGAAACATTTTTTCTCCCTTACTTTCTTTTCAATCTTGCGTTATTTGGCTGTAAATTCTCATTTTCATTTATATTTTTGAATTTTGAAAATACCATAACTCTGACAATTTTGTGTTTATCGAAAAAAATGAATGCGATAAATTGTTTCACTTTTTACGTGCTCCAAGGAATTGTTCTTACAATTTTGGAGTTTTCGAAAAAAGAGTCCGAAAAAAATTTCAAAATGCTCCCCCCTTCAATTTTTCGACCAAAATAGCTGGTTGACGAACTTGACTGTATTTTTGGTCCCTGGGAACGTGTGCAAAAGTTCCAAGACTCAAAAACTGTAAGCACAGTTTCTTGTAGCACGTAAAAAGTGAAACAATTTATCCTTATCATTTTTTTCGATAAAAACAAAATTTTTGAGAGTTATGGTATTTTCAAAATTCAGAAATATAAAAGAAAATGAGAATTTCTAGCCAAATAACACAAGATTGAAAAGAAAGTCAGAGAGAAAAAATGTTTCTTCTTGGGAGCCCTACAAGATCGTGAATAAAACTTTTTGAATTTACTCAAAAAATCGAAAATTCCAATTTTTGATCGCACGAAAAATAATGAAAAATAATCTGTGAACTCGATAACTTTCGAAAGGATGATCATTTACAATTGTGCTTCGGTACCCATTTTGAGGGACCAAAAAGACAAGTTAATTCTTTAGCCAGCTATTTTGGATCAAAAATAGAAGATGGGGAGCATTTTGAAACATTTTTTTGACTTTTTTTCCAAGATTAAAAAATCGTAAGTATGGTTTCTTGTAGTAGGCGAAAAGAGAAAAAATTTATCGTTATGGTTTTTTTTGTTGATAAAAACAAAATTGTCGGAGTTATGGCATTTTCAAAATTCAAAATTATAAACGAAAAGGAGCATTTTTAGCCAAACAAGGCAAGATGTGAAAGAAGGTTTGAAGAAAAAAACGTTTCAACTTCTTCAACAGTAGGATATGCAGTTTTCATTTTAATCAGAAAAAATTGAAATTTTTAAAATAATGACTAAGGCTAACACAGAAGATTGACAGAGAAAAGTTGTTCATCCGAAAGATATCTGTAAATTTGTTATAAATTCCGCACTGCACGCGTAGTTTTTGTTTCAATCGTCAAAAATGAAATTAAAAATTAAAAAATTGAATTGCTAGAAAAACTGCACAACATGTTAAAAAGAATTGGGTAACAAAACTTCTCCACCGTTTTGGACAAACTTTGATTGAGTGCGCAGCACGAGACACGCGATGAGAATGTATTTGTTAAAGCCGGAGAAGCTTTAACAAAAGAGATTCACACTCATCAAAGTGGAGTAGTCGACATTTCGCTTTTGAGTTTCACAAGCAAAATTGGAATTTTAAATTTTTCGCGAAAATTCAAAAAGTCGTATTCACGATCTTGCAAGGCTCCCAAGAAGAAACATTTTTTCTTTTTGACTTTCTTTTCAATCTTGCATTATAACGCTAAAAATTCCCATTTTCGTTTATATTTTTGGATTTTGAATATAACATAACTCTGACAATTTTGTTTTTATTAAAAAAAAAAAAATAAATAAAAAAAAAATCATGAGGATAAATTATTACACTTTTTACCTACTACAAGAAACTGTACTTTCAATTTTTGAGTCTTGTAAAAAAAGGCCAAACAAATTTTTAAAATGCTCCCCCCCCCCCTTTGATTTTTTATCCAAACTAGCTGGTTAACGAAGTTGACCTGTCTTTTTGGCCCCTCAAAATGTATGTGCTAAAGGGCAATCCAATCCGATTAGTCTTTCAAAAATTATGGAGTATACAGACGACGACGACGAAGGCGACGACGACGAAAACGACGACGACGAAAACGACGACGAGAACGATGGAGATTTCATGAATTCCGCGAAAGTCGATTTTCACATAAAATCAATACCTTCTCATTATGATGAGAATGTAAAAAGGGTCTTATCTTACGTTTATGGATTAAATCTAGCATGACATCAATACAAGGTTTTCAGGAATCAATAATTTTTTAAATAACGATCAAATTTTATCCTCGATATTACGGGGTCGAGTTCCAAGATACAATAGTGAATTTCAATCGAGCCTCAATGGCGTCAAGGTTGATCTCCATAGAGACGTCATAATCAAGCGACCCTTGGACCGATCGAGAGAGCCCAAGAGGGCCGCCAACCGGGCCACGGATCGTCAATGGCGGCGTCAAAGTATACGGGCTACAGAGAAATGATTTTAATGAAAACAGCATTGTAGTCAGATCATTAATCATAACCAGGTTCTGATAGTGGCCATCCAACCATTGGCTATGTATCTGCATCCCTTCACCCTCCTTCTCTACATCCCCTTTCATCATATTCTCTACCTTCTTTCTCTCGCTGCTTGATGTATCGTTGAATCGTTGTTGAGTGCTGCGTTATTCCAAGCTTCGCTGGTTATGAATACCAAACTCAGAGCACTCTGACAGCCCTCATACTAAAAATATAGTTACGCAACCATGGAGCGCGCAAGGGGTGGTAATGTACATTACCCATACATAGATTAAGAAAATCCCAAACTTTTTTCAATTTAAGACTCTTCAGGAGCAGAGCACTTTAAATAGAAAGTTCTAAATGGATTTCAAAAGTACGACATTAAGGGGACGTAGTGGAAATGGTTCACTGTTAGAAATTTTTGCAACTTTAGTATACATGGGCATATTAAATTCCCTATATTTTTACGAAATTTATTACATATTGTAATTATAGTATACTTACGTATACCTAATCTCGTTTATGAATTCATATGTATATCAAACATCTTATACCGATTTCCTACAAAAACATATTAAACTATTAAACTATTGAATTCAGTTGTTTTTTATTTCAAACAAAAAATTTTTTTGAGTATAATATCAACTATTACTGTTGAATATTTTTAACTGCTTTGTTCCGAACCCATCTTTTTTCATTGAATTTAAACAACTTTTCAAAAAATTCCTTCTTTTCTGGTTGAAGACCTATTGTTTTAGTTGGAAATTCATATATTCAAAAAAAAAAAAAACTATCTTGTAAAAAATTTAAGCATTCAGTTGGAAATTGCCTTTTTTGTTCTTCATTCATCTTTTTCGATGAAAATTAACGTAATGGGTTGAAATTGAACTATTTTTATGAACATTAAACTATTTGATACAAAATTCACTTTTCCCGAAATTCAGCTACTTGGTCGAAACCTTATCTACCTCATTCAAAATGATTTTTTTCTAAATTGAAAATTCATCTTTTAGGTTGAATTTTTGGCTCTTCTCTTGCAGATCAATTTTTTCAAGGTTCGTCATTTGAGAATCTAATTCTTCTAAATATTATATTTTTGAGTTTAAGATTGATACTTTTATTTCAAAATCGATCTTTCTTAATTGAAAACTAATCTGCTTTGGGTGAGGAGACAACAATTTTGTTCAAAATCCGTCTGGTTGAATTCAATTGTTTTTTATTCCCAATAAGAATCTTGTTTCGATTAAATATAAACTTGTACCTTTCTCGTCTTGCATTTGTTGGCTATTTAAGTATTTTTGGTCAGAAATCAATATATTTTCATGAAAATTAATTTTTTATCCTAAATGTTCACTATCCCATTTCAAGTTGATATAATATTATTTTTCATTCTTATTTTAATAATTTTATAATTAATGTTTAATTTTTCAAAATAGAACTTGTGTTGAGAATCCATCTTTTTCGGGTGGTAATTCCATTTTCAGTACAAAATTTTACTATTTTAGTATAAAAATGTACGATTTGTTCCAAAACAATTCTTCTTCTGAAAACTCCTATTTTCGTTCTAACAATAACAATAATCATCCATTCTGAAGAAAATTCGTCATTTTTTATTCAAAATTGTTTGTAAACTCGTGTTTTCTGTTTGGAATGTCAACTCTTCCATATGTCATTCAGAATTGGTCTTTTTTATCTAATGTTAAAGAATAAATGATCGTACTATCAGAACATGATTGTTTTTCATCCATTTTTTTAAATATCATTTTCTACTTCAAATTCAACTCTAAAAAAAACAGTTCCAGTCCGCTCACTCCGCAAGGGATTAGGGCTTCATGATACAAGAGAAAAAAAAGAAAAAAAAAAAAAAAAAAAAAAAAGCACGCTAAGATTTTTCCTTCAAAATTCGCAATATTCAACATTGAGTTTGTTTCATTCTTTGTTATAAATCACTTGAAAATTGCTCAATTTTGAAATGGTCTCTAATACCAGGGTAGCGATTTGGCAGACAATTTAAAATACCCGCTCATTTCCCGATACATATTCATATTTTTCGCAAAATGCAAACATTTATTTCAATTCATGTCGTTCATTCTAAACATCCTCTAACAAAATTTTGTTACAAAAGTTCGAACAGTTAAACTTACAATTGGGAAAATCAATCTGCGATAACAGAAAAAAATGGATTTCTAACAAAATGATTCATTTTTCAACCAAAGTGATGAATTTTTAAATAACATTATGAATCTCCAACTGGAACAGTTTGAATTGCAAACCAAGAAAATTGATTTTCAACTAAAATGATAAATATTTAACTAGAGCACTTTCATTTTCAAACATGAAAGTAAATATTCGAACAAGAAGAATAATTTCCAAATAGAAAGATTGAAAGAATCATTTTATAGGGAAAAATATAGTGTTTTACCAAAAATGGAACAGTAACATTTTTAGTTTGAAAACCCAATTTCATACCAAACATAAGAGTTTTCGAGTAGAACAAAGGATCATCACTGAAAGAGTTAAATTTTCAAACAGATGAATTCATTTTCAGTAAGAAAGATAAATTATTGTCAAGCAAAATTTTTATACCTCAATTTTGAGTTTAACCAAACAAATGTATTTTAACTAGAACTATGGAATTTTTTATGGGAATAAGTTAAATTTTCAGTTGAAAAAAATTACTTATAACAAAAAAAAATTAGCTTGTATAAAAAAAACCTAACTTTCAAACAAATTGATTTTTAAGCAAAATGATGAATCTTCAAATAAAATAGTAAATGTTTATTGTAACAGTTGAATTTAAACCAAAAAGACGAGTTTTTATCTGAAAATATGAAGCTTTCACTAGAATGCGGTTGAGATTTTGACCAGAATAAATTTTCAACCAAAAATCCAATTTTTCAACAAAATGGTTAAATTCTGAATTATAGAGATAATAATTTTCGACTGATATGAAAAATATTCAACTGTTTAACTTGGATTGTTAACCGTTAAAATGAGTTTTCGAACAAGAAAAGTAACTTTCGAAGAAAAAGATGACTTTATATCAGAACATCCATTTTTTCAACAAAATATGTGAATTTTCAACGAATTAATTGAATTTTCAATTCAGACAAGGAAAGTAACTTTCGGAGAAAAATAAGATGATTATAATTTTATACCAAAAATCAATTTTTAAACAAAATATGTGAATTTTCAACGAACTGATTGATCAATCCATAAAGACAAATTTCCTTCCAACTAGTTAAATTTTGAACTGTAGAAAAGACCATTTTCCACAAAGGATGAAACAGTTGAATTTCCAGTTAGAGAAACTAATTTTCAAAAAAAACTGAAGAAATCTCAGGTAAAATAATGAATCTTCAACTGGAATAAATTTTTTTAATGCGAAAAAGGTGATTTTTTGACCACAATGATTAATTTCTTTCAAAGAAGACGAATTTTCCACAATAGGAAATGAAATCTCAATGAAATAATTTAATTTTTAAATTGAAAAATCAATTTTCAACTAAATGTTTGATTCTTCACTTAAAAACCGATGAAATGAATTTTAACACAGCAGTAGTTACATTTTCAACCAGAGGTGGATTTGAATTGGAATTATGCACCGTCTACAAAAAAGTGTAATTTTCAACGACAAAGTTTAAGTTTCAAAAAGTTGTTGTTTTTTTAACTAAAAAATGATGAATTCGCAATGAACAATGTGAAAAAGTTTTCTATTACAATAAAGGAATATTTGTTATCCGATATACTACTTCTACTCTAAAAACTGCTTAAAGCACTTTGTTCATCCAAAATTCTTTGTATTCTTCTTGAATCCTTCACTTCTACATCCGAATCATAATTATAATTATACATTATATGTCTCTAAACTCTAAATCCCTTTGACCAAATTTCTGGTTCAAGCAATGACCGAACCTGCGATTTTGGTCCAATGGACTGACTTTCCGGTCCAATGGACGACTTTCTGGTTTAATGGACCAGAAAGTGGTCCAAGCTTGGACCAGGAAGAGTACGAGAATTCCGATCCAATTGGACCAGATTTTTTTCACCGCTGTTTGGGCTATCATAATCCATTTGATTATCCATCGTCTTGAGTCAGCTAAAAAAATCTCACAGAGCAACATAAAGTATAGATATATTTAAAAATTGTCAGAATCAGACTAAAAAGAAACGTTACATTCTTCAAATCAAATGATAAGATCTGTTTTTAATTCATAAAAATAAATCGGCCATTTCTCGCATTTTCCAGGTAAAATTTTTAATTGTTTAGGTTAAGTCAAGTAATTTCCCGGTTTTTAAATTGGATTCCCGGTCATTTCCCGGGGTTTTCCCGGGCAATAAAATTCCTGGTCATTTCCCGGTCCGTCCTGGTTTCTCGGCCAAGTCGACACCCTGAATATGTATAGTTATTATATTTGTCACACTCTAAATTCCTTGGAATGAACTTTCACTCCAAGCAACGACTGAACTGTCAGTTTCATTCTAAGAGAATGAACT
>WSXT02001501.1:0-15105 GCA_011762715.2 Neuroterus valhalla
TAAAACAAAAACCACGCATCCCATCAAAAAAGAACAGTTTTTCTTTTCAAACTTTTCTTTGTATCTCGTTAAGTTTTGCTAGAAACTTGATTTCTATTTGAAATGTTGTTTTTTGGATTGATAACAAAACTCTGCATCTCATGAGAAAAAAAATGTCAAATATAGATGTTCTTTCGAAGAACAATTTTGTTCTTGACCTAGAATTTTTTATTTTTATGTTAGACTATTGTTGCAGAAAAAACAAGGAGGCATGCTTCAAATTCTTCAGTCTTGGAAGAAAAAGTCCGAAAAAAATTTTAAAATGCTCCCTCCGTTAATTTTGATCCAAAATAGCTGGTTAACGAACTCGACTTGTCTTTTTGTTCCCTCAAAATGGGTGCCAAAGCACGATCGAATATGATCATTCTTTAAAAAGTCATCGAGCTCACAGATTATTTTTCATTATTTTTTGTGCGAACAATATTGAAATTTTCGATTTTTTGAGAAAATTCAAAAAGTTCTATTAACTATCTTTCAGGTCTCCTAAGAAGAAACATTTGTTCTCTCTTACTTTATTTTCAATCTTGCGTTTTTTGGCAAAAAATTCTCATTTTCGTTTATATTTCTGAATTTTGAAAATGCCACAATATCAATTTTTTGATAGTCTGTTCTCAAAGATTTTAACACTCTATTACATAAATTTACTTGAATGAAGGAACAGCTAATCAGAGTTCAATTTGCCTATTTTGCAAACAATATTTTCATGGTCTAAACCTTTTTAACGGCTCCACAGAAACAATTAATACAACAAATTATTGTAATGGTTATCGATTCCAAAAAAACAAATACTACATTTATAAACAGAATCTGAACTGAATATTTCTTCTTATTCAAGGAAGTTATAGTTCCTTTTACTCAGAAAATATTTGCTTCCTTCAAGGAAAGTCGGCCAAGTACATGACTTTTTACTTGATTCAATAACAATTTTTTCCAGTGCAAAGGAATTTCTTTCTACAATTTTCACATTATCTATGTATGAATCTTATTAGGAAGCGTACATGATTCTATAATCGATCAAAATTTCATATTTAGAAACATATTGCAAAAAACTTTTTTTTGTTGATCCTGTAAAATTTAATTTTTGTCCCTAAATATATAATGTTGCCATTTTCATGTCTCCATACGTATTTTACCTTATTTAAATATCATAATTGAAACTTTTCAATTTCAATTGCTTTCAAATTCAAAGTTCTCAATTATAAGGACTCGAGAAAAATAATAAAATTCTTATAGATGTTAAATAAATTTTTAACTAAAAAATTCTCAAATTCGGCTATTTCAATGCGATTTTTATTGTTGATATAGTGAGTAAAATTAAACATCGTCGTGCAATCATAATTTTTTAATCCAAATGATAAATTTGCAATGGAATGTTTACGCGTACAAAAAACCTCTTCTCCCTGGAATTCATACACAGAAAATCTAGCTATTTGCGTAAAAATTTCGGTAAACGCAGTAATAACGGACTTCTAAAGTTATTCACTACCTTTTTTGCGAAAGATTCTAATCAATGAATTTTTAATTTTGTTTTGTTTTGCATTCTTAAGATTTTGATTTTTTTGGTGCCTCACGGTACTGGCAAAGAATCACTTTTTGCGATTTTCAAAATCAGTTCTGTGGATTTGAGAAGATGTTGCGGGAAAAGTTTACAACTTGTGGAGGATTGTTGGAACAGTTTATGAGTATGAAAAATGAAATTTATTATTCTAAAAATCAAAAGTTGTAATATTTCTAAGAGAAAAGAAAAAGATTCCCGAATTTGCTGATAATCCAATTTTGAAAAACTTTAATCTGTTCGAACAGTTGAAAAATATATGAAAGTTATGGAAAGGGAAACATAGAATATGATCCCATAAGGGAAAAAACGGACTCCTTGAGGATAAACAATTATCCAAACAATTAAAATTTGTTGGTGCAATTGGAAATTGTTAAAAAATGTTGATACATGTTTCACTTGATAAACAAAAATAATCTATGAGAAAAAAACGCGAATAAAATTCTCGAAACTGTACATCACGTGCAAACTTGACATTTTTGGATTTGGGGGCACAATTCAGGGTATCGTGGGGGTTTTTTAGAGATATCAAATCATGCTCATGGAAAGCATCTGATAAAAACATGAAATTATTCGTTTTAAAATCCCGAATAAGTTCTATAACTTTCATGCAACTTTTTCTCAAACTCACAGAATTTATTCCGAAAACCCCAAAAAGTCAGTTTTTCCCATGTATTTTGAATCAAAAACTTCAGGTTCCGTAAGGTACCATGAAAATAAAAGTTTTCAAGAGAAAAAAAGGGGGATTACTTTTTCTGATCTGGAACCGAATCAAGGGTGATTCTCAAAATTCAATTTGTAACTTTGTGTACAGCTTTCCAGTGGAGGATCTATTTTCGAATAATTTATTTATAAATAAGAAGCGGGCAGGATTTTCAAAAAAATTGTTCCCAATTTTTCTCTTTTGACGGCTTTAGTATATCAAAATGTATCCAGAGTATATCAAGTTTGAGGATAAAATATATAAAACAAGATTCAAGAGAAAATCCATGGTCCAATCCCCATTTGCTATGAAGATTTTTTGAAATTATTGAACTGTATAGAATCTTATAATTGTTTATAAAATAAATAAGATTGCATGCATTGTTTGAATAAATAAAAATTAGTAACTCAGATTTCCATTGCAGTTCTTCAGCTCCTTAATGTTGCCATCCATACTTTTTTTTTGAACCCATGATAGTATCCCCAAATCGTTATCTCCTGAACGTCTTCCTTTCTTCCTTCATTCTCCCTTTTAAAGTGAGGAAATTCCCCTGCAGCAAAAAGAGGAGCGCACGTTCACATTTAGCTTCTTCCTGACACAAGCAGAATATTAAATTCGAATTCTTGAAGAAAACGAGAGGGAATCGTGTTTCCTGAAGAGGGAACTACCTGTCGATGTTCAAAATAACCTCTACAGTCGATAATGCAGTTTCATCGATTTAACAGCGTTGCCAGATTCACAAGTCACAGCCGCAACATCCTTAATGCCTAATAGTTTAATTGCAAGGACTCAAAACAGTCCAGAGGTTGTTGAAAAACCGAAACGGCTTTCTTGTTTCTCACAATAATCAAAGAATCACGTACATTTGGGTCATGAGGTTCAAAGCCAACTCAAGTGAGTAAATTTCAAGGATTTATAAATCTATCTTTCGTTTTTCTGTTTTGTTTTATAGATTGTACTACTACTACAAACCTGAAGAACATTCTTTCAGATCAAAATTAGTGCTTTTATATCTAAAATTTAATACGTTGTATTTTAGACTCGTTTGAAATTTGGATAATATTGTATTGGTAATTTTGGAATTGATGATGTATTTTATCAATAAAATTAAATTATTTCCCTTTTTTCCTGCCAATTTAGTTTACCAGCATGAGTTTCTGGCAACGCAGGCGCCTTCGTATTACCCCGCTCCGCGCGTTGGCAGCATTTTTCTGTGCCAGTTTGATTTTATGGTATAGCCTAAGTCAGGAAGAAGCGCCAAAACAACCTTGTAGTGTTGCCGAAGAATTTACAGAAAGATTGCATGAACTAGCTTATAGGTGAGTTGAAAAAATTATTTTTTAAAGTTACCTCTGGCAAGCAAGTGGGCTGAATCTGTTTGAATTTGGTGGGTTATCTAGAGTGTGCTACGCTACCAACTGCAGGTTACGAATACGAGATTTAGAGAATTTTTTTTTTTTTTTTTTTTAATTTAGTTTTTCAATTCAGTTTTTCCTTCATATTTATTTTTTTAAATCGGTATTCATATATCTTCAAATTGAAATTAGTTGGAACTAACTTATCCCGAAGAGCAACTGAGAAGACTGAAAATACTTGAACCTAGTATGAAAAAAGCAATAAAAAATGCCTCCTGGTAATATCTCCTGTTCTGGAGATAAATTCTAAACAAAATAATTACATTTCCAAGAAAATATTTGAGTTTTAAACTCAATTGTTGTATTTTTAAGCCAAAAAGACAAATCTCTTTTTCGATTATTGAAGATAAATTTCCGACAGCAAAGGTGAATTCCAAACAAAATTATTTTTTCACCGCAACATCTGATTTTTTTACCTGATTATCAATTTTTCGTGCTGAAGAACCAATTTTTCAGAAAAAAACGAATTTTCAACAATAAAGTTCATTTTCTCCAAGAAAGATGAATTTTCTAACAAGAAAGACGATTTTAACATGAAAAATGAATTTCTTAAACAAAGGAGAGAATTTGTAACGAAGCAGTTCAATTTCTTCTGTCTCAGTTTCTTTCTGAACAAAATAGGTTAATATTCAACTAAAAACAGTTGCATTCTCAATGAAATAGGTCATTCTCAAAATATATAAAACGAGCTCCTTGCAGTAGAAGATCAATATTTCAACAAAACATTTTAATTGTTGACCAAAAAAAAAAAATTTTACAAAACGGTAAGATTTTCAAACGAAAAATACGCCTTTCCTACCATTAGCATAAATTTTTAACAAAACAGGTGAATTTTTTATTATAAAAAAAACGGCTTTTCAAAATATTTAAATCTTAAACAACATAATTATATTTTCGAAGAATTATAATACACGTCTTTTCGAACGTAAAAAACGAATTTTCAACAAAACAGTTCAATTTTCCCTTTCAAAAAATTACTTTTACAGAATAGTTTTCTTCTAACAAAATCATTATATTTTTTGAAAAAAAAATACATTATAAACAAAATAATTGAATTATAACCATGCAATCACATTTTCAACGGAAGTGTTCATTTTTCATGCAAAAACATAACTTTTCTGCGAAAAACAGTAAAAGATTCATTTCCGAAAAAACAGTTTAATTTAAGTTGAAATTGAGCATTTTTAACATGATGGTTCAATTTACAAACATTGAAGAGGAATATTTAACTAAGAAAAATAGCACTATCTCTACCAAATACTTGAATTCTCAAACAAAAAAAAAGGAGTTTCTAGAGTGGAAGATGAATCTTAAAAAAAAACGTTTTTTTTTAATTGAAAAATTAACATCAACAGATTAGTTAGTTTTTTAAACAAAAAATACGACCTTTCTACAGGAAAAGATCAATTTTCAACATAACTTTAACTTTAACCAAAAAAAAGTACTTTTATAACACACCAAAAAGTTTTTGCTTCATTCAGTATTTTTCCAATTTGTGCAAAAACATTTTTTTTTGGGTTTGGTTGAATGCGCGTTTTCTTTGGAAATGTTGAGAATCCTTTGGCCGAAATCTTCTGGGGCTATTCTAAAAATTACGTCACGCTATTTTAAAGAATTTCCTAGAAAAAAGTTAAATAATCAATCCAAAAGATATGGACTTCAGACCAACAAGTTGATTTTTCAACCAAACAGTTGAATTACAAAATGAAAACAAGCAGTTGATGGACCACATTTAAAAAAAAAAGGGATTTCAGTAAAGCTATTTCATTTTCAACAGAAGAAATGGATCTAGAACTAATACATTCTTTTGTTTTAAGTAGTTCTACTCTTTACAGAAAGAAGTTTTTCATTGTAGAGATGTGACGGAAATTCCGAGGGGGCTTGAACCCCTGAATTCATTATGGCCAACTTGTATCTTTGTTACACTTACATTATAAAATATTTGTTGAGCGTTTGCACTTTTAACTTCAATTTGCTAGAATTGGTATGCATCCAATTTAAATAATTTCGAATGTTGAAGGTTGAATTTGAACTTTCACGATTTAAAAATTTTATATTCTTCAGTTACTTATAAAATTATAGGAATTAATATCAAATGTTTCAATTTGTTTAATTTGGAATTCTTTAAATTTTAGATAACTGGACTCCGAGCATTCAATCAGTTCTTCATAATATTCTATTAGAAATACATAGCATGAATATCAATTTCGGAAGCACCGATAAATTTCAAAAGGTTCAAATCAAAAGCATGCTCATTTTTAACCTATTGAAATTCGAAATGCTTGGAATTGAGAATTTTGGAGTAGAAATTTGGAATGGTTCCAATTTCAGATTGTTTTGAGAATTACATTTTGTTAATCAATTCAATTAAGGGTACTCATAAAATATTCAACTTTCGGAAACATCTCAAACTGGAACCATTATTAAGGAATGTTCGATATTGTTTACATAGTTCTGATTTGTTGCAGATAAAACTCGTAAAACTGAGCAAATTATAAGACATCTTTGAAACACTTAGTGCAATTTTCAAGATACATATTTGAAATCAAATTGTTTAATTTCCAAAATTTAATTTGAGAACTTTCGATCCTAGATGGCTTTAAATAAAAAAAATGATACTAAGAAACTTTATGATTTCAAGACGTTCATTCTTCTCAGACTTTGAATTCAAATTTATTCAATTTTGAGGTAAATAGGTACCTGTCAATGATGCTAACAATCATACGTATTTTTAGTTCTTAATTTATATTTGAACGTTTGATTTTATTAAAATACATTTTTGCAGGACCCATTCGGTACTATCAAAATTAAGTATCGTCCACTTTCTGTGCTTTGGAGGTCTATGGGGTCAAGTTCGAATAGGTCGAGCCCTTCCCTGGGCTCGAAAAATAGAATTGTGTCTAGTGGACACTTTGAGAGACGATGCTTTGATAACTAAAGCATTTAGAGAAGTAAGTTTAAGTGCCACCTACATGCATGCAGCTGGAATTTATCTCGTGCAAGAACATGAAGTCGGCGAAGATGCACCAAAAGTGGAAGTCATAGTCTTCGAAGAAGATACCGTCGTAAGTAATAGAGCTTAGCCAATAAATGATAAATAAAAATTTTCTTCAAAACACCAGGAAAGTTTAACCTGTTGTATAAAAGTTGAAAAGATAACTAAAAAGCATAACCTTACTATCTTCTACTATCAATTTGGAAATTTAAAAAAATGCGTACTAATTTTCACGGAAACCATTCTTTTCATAGAAATAATATTTAATATACAAAGTTACAATGTAGCTTATAAGAAACTTTCACTAAATATATGTAATCAGACAATCGTAATACTTTTACCTAATTAATAGAGCGATACTCAATCAGGAGTAATACTTAAACTTCTTACTGACAACCTTATTTACAATATGGAGCATTTAACAGGATTGGCTTTGGTTTTGGTAAGTTGGATGGTTGGTCCCTTAGAATTAGAAATTTACTAATTCGAAAATTATTTTAATAGAAAAAAATAGATGAAGGCTTGACATAAATTCAAGGAACCGAGGACTGCAAAAACCATTCGATTCGGAACACAGTACTCTTGTTTTTGCATTTCCAAAATATTTTCTTCTCTCAGGTAAAAAATATGAAGGCTTGCAACTAAAATTTTAAAAACTTAAATTGAAACATGTAGAAGAAGCAGTATCAAGTTTCAAACACAGAATGAAGAATGCACCGTTTTTCTCACATGTGTGCCGCTTCACCCCGGTTCCTATTTAGAGTGATAAATTTAACGAATTAATTGTAAATTATGTCTAATTTTGAAAATCAAATTTTTGAACAGCAAGACATTCTTGGACCCACTCATTGTATTTCAACATATATGACAATGTAGGCCCCTTCATGCTCACGCTGTTCCTGCTTTGAGAGAAGGTTACAAACTTTCCAATTCTCTCGGATTTGAATTCGATTTTCAAGTTTCCAGATAGTTTAACCTTCGGTACTTTAAAGACATAATCATCCTCGCTCAGATAATCCAGAATAATGTCTTTCTGGGCAAACAATTCATTCCATCTTTTCAAGTCGAAATGTACTTCCTGGTACTTTTCTCGGTAACAGGTATATCCTGCTACTTTAATCGTTTTTATAGTCCTTGGCTTCTTAACGTCGTGGTGAACCTCCATCCACTTTGTCCTCTCCTTGGTAAGGTAGACACCTTTTACAAAAACTTGCATAGGTTCAGCTTCAGCTATTCCCGTTTGAACAATATGTTCATTAGCCTCCATATTTGACTCGTTCTTGATTTGAAAATTTGATCTGAAAAGGAAATGAAATTAGTTGTTTCTGGGATATATTCAAAGAAAAAAGTGTGCACATTTATTCATGCTTACTCATCGATCGGTTCCATTTTTATCTCTGTTTTGATCTTTAGAGTCGCATCTTGAACATTATTTTCATCCTCCACTTTAGCTCTGAAAAAACCATTATTGGAAACATTATTCCACATTTTTTTTTACATAAAACTCGTTATTTTTACAGAAGCATCAATGGATATCTCCTTTTTTTTCAACATTAAGATTAACAAAATCAGATATGAAAATCAATTCATCCTTACTTCGTAGGTGAAACTGGTTCTGATTTGATGATAATATTATCAGACACACCTTCCATTTTCATAATTTTGTCTCTAAGAAGAAAATGAGTGATTAGAAAAAACATTTATTGAAGTTACACAAATGAAAATTTATTTACGTTTTTTTTTAAATTTGGAATCAACGTTCTTTTCATTTAATTGAAAATTGTTTTCTTAGCTTTCGAACTTCTTAGATTGTTACATTTATATTCAAAAATGTCAATTACTTTGTGGTTTTATGTAGTGGAAGATTCTCAAGATTGGGCCCTGGTCGAGGCTGGATCATCGGTTTTTTTTTCTAAATATTTCTCTAGCGACACCTATGAGATATCGTGTCAATACTACTCAAGCTCGTTTGTCAAAAGTTTAGTGCTGACGTGACGTTTTCAAAGTGCTAAAAGATTATTACTGTCCTCTCAAAAAGTCGAATAAGTTGTATCCAAAGCATGAAACTCCAAACTAAGCGTTATGTACGTCATGTTAAGTGTTATGTACTTCATAATTATCTACGTATTATACGGGTTGCTTCGTTTTATAACTTGTTTTGCTGAGGTGTATATCGATGTAGAATAATGCATGTTGTCAAGGTTGGACCACCCATTTTTTATTTTATTTTATTTTTAAACGAATATATTTTAATATAATCATAGAAATAAAGTAAGACTACATAGTAACCCTTAATTGAAGCGAAAAAACGAGTTCTGACTGATTCATTGATCAATTTTCAGTTTACAATAGGGATTCCAGATATGAGCGGAAAGGCGAGAAGGGAATATGATAGTTGATGATTTTTCTACTTTATTCATATGTGAAATTGTCCAAAATTGATTGAAATTAAAGAAATGCATTGCCCTCATTCATACAAGTTTTTTCATCAGGTTCGGAGGGGGGGGGGGGGAGAAATCCAACCTTGAATACATGGGCGAACCTTGACTACCTTTTTTCTTAAATTGACCATTGTTTCTTCTTTCACTTGGAAAACTTTTCAGTTCTGGATCGAAAGATTTGTTATTGTTTAACTTTACTTTTTGCGATATTGAAGTGTAAAAACTATTTATTCAACAAAAGACATGGTCAAAACTATGTCCAACCTTAACAATCTTCCCCTATTGTGTCAATAATTTTCATGATAAGTAAACATCCTCATAAAAACGTAATAAAATATTGGCTGTGACTACGTCAACGTCTAGGATACAGTCTACTTATCAGATCTAGTTTCAAAGTATAGAATTGATAAAAAATGATGTATGTTTGCGAATAAAGCAATACTTCATGTCTGTTTATGAGTACAAGAACCTTGAATCTTTTCAACAAAATAATAATAATAGAATCGTTTTTGATCTATCTGTATAATTTTGGATACTATTTTTCAGTTATAAATGAGCAGCTTTGAGAAATCAAGGGTATCCAATTATATCAATTTTAATCTCTTGAAATTGATAAATTGTGATTTGAATTTTTAACTGCAAAAAGAATCATTCAACTATTAGAGCTTTCAATCCGAAATAGTTCAATTCTAAACCCTGAATTTGAAACTGTACATTCTGAATAAATTAAATGGCGCTCACTTTTGAGAGAATAATTGTTTTAATTATTGGAAGGCTCTTTAATTTCAAACGTTTTTAATTTATTACGGTTGTCTAACTATAAATCCACGAATTCGAAATAATATGCAAAAATTTAATATTTTTGCAATCAGGATCATGCGTTAATAAAGTGCATTACCGGACGTTTAATAAGAAATATTACGCAAAAATAGTGATCGTTATCAAATATTATTTGGAATCAACGTTAATGAATCGATTTTCGAACCTGAATCTTCCTAAGCATAAAATCAACAATTTCTGTCCACATTATAAATAGCTTGAATAATTAGTTCCCAATTTCATCCTAAAATAGAAACGTAGCATGACTAGGCAAAAAAAATGTAGGACAGGCTTTGACGTGATTTCAGAAATCCTGAAATCGAAAATATGGAACTATATTTTTTATTTTCATCCTTTTTAACTCAATATAATTGATATCTGGGAGTCTTAGATAAATTTCAAAAATGTCGTTAATATTATGTAGGGATTATGATTTTACATTGGTACTTTGGAACAAGAGCGTGACAAGACATTCTGCGTACGTTTTTATGTATATTTTCTAAACGAAGTGTTCTAGAGTTCCGAAACTCTACTGTGTTCGATGAAACTACTTAACTGAGATATATTTAGAAAAGATTCATTATTTAAAGAAAAAGTGGAAAATGAATGAGACTCAAAGTAGTCAACTTAATGGCAATCGCCCACAAAGGAATATGTGAAAATTTTATACCCTCTAGTCACTCCAGTGAGATTAATTCACGACAAATGCAAGGAAATTATGCTCTTAGTATCCGTCTTACGTAGTATGATTGGGGCCATCTCTTATTTTAATTTTTAATTATATCAAAATCAAACCTTGTGAATTGTGTACCATTTAATCAATAGCTCCCCGAAAAATTAAGGAAGATATTTGAATAGAAAATTCGTTGATAGGAACCTCAAAAATATTTCCAAAAGAAATCATATCGTGCCTCCATGACAACTCCCTCAGAAAATGAGTAAAATTTGGGACTTTTTTGGATTTTTGATTATAATTCCATGAATACATTGAAAAGCTCAGCTATATATATATAGCTGAATGACTTGAAATTGAAGTCTTCAACCTTAAATTAATTTCAAATCCTATTTTTGTATCCATTCACAATAATGTATCCCGTTCTGAGCAAAATTGAAAAACCGAGTATTTTTTTTTTGCATTTGATAGCGACCTTGAAATGAACACTTACTATTGCAAGATGATTTTATACAGAATAGGAACCAAATTACTACGTTAGCTGAAATCAAGGCTAATATTAGTCTAGGAGCAAGAGGGGTTTCCGCGGCCCTTTAATGTCCGTGATAAAATCTAGGTTATTTTGATGTATTTCGGCCTCCTGAATCCGAATTTCGAAGGTGCCAAGCCGTAAGTGTTCAAATTAAAAAGTTATTAACAAATTGATTGTTCAAACAATTGCCACTCTTCAAGTTACAGGGCCCTGCGGTAGATCAAATGATTCCAAATTTATTCAGAAATACGCTCGTTTTTTGAAATTTAAAAAATATTCATTAGAACTCAAGATATTGCAGATAAACCACGGAAAACCCATAGAAACGGAAAATTTTATTGTTTAAGAGGATACTACTTTTTTTCTTTTGGAATAATAAACATCGGAAACATATCAAAATGTTTGCTTTTCAATAAGGAACAAGCCTGTGTTTCATTTTCATTAAAGCACCAAACACAAATGAAAATCTCGCAAGTTAATTAAACAAAAATGGCCCGTTTCCGGACGATTCAATTGTTTAAAGGCTCATACGCTTCTTCCTATGAGTGCTGGTGGTGTTAAAAAATCACCAAACGATTCTTTAGCTCAAGACGAATCGAATGGTTTTTTTTTAAATTTCAAAAATATCAATTAGAACCGGAGCTACGGCGATTTGAGTGAACGAGAAATCTGTCGATGCTCGACAATCCAGTAGGCCCCAAGCGCGCTGCCTCACTCCACTACGCTCTCCGTACATTCTATGTTTTTTAGCTACGGTTCTAATTAATATTTTTGCAATTTAAAAAAAAAAAACAATCGATTCCTTATTAAATAACAAACAGTTCGATATGCTTCCGGAGCTCATTACTCCAATAGAAAAAAGTAGTAGCCTGTTAAACAATAAAATTTTCCGTTTCTATTGGTTTTCCGTGGTTTATTTGCAATATCTTGGGTTCTAATGAATATTTTTTGTATTTCAAAAAACGAGCGTATTTCTGAATAAATTTGAAATCATTTGATTAATTGCAGGGCCCTGTCACTTGAATAGGTAAACAGCGGCAATTGTTTAAACAATTAATTTGTTAATAACTTCTTTATTTGATCAGTTACGGCTTGGCACCTTCGAAATTCGGATTCAGGAAGCCAAAATACATAAAAATAACCTAGATTTCCTCACGGACATTAAAGGGCCACGAAAACCCCTGTTGCTCCTAGACTATATAGATACATAGTAATATTGAAATTGGTGTTGATCGTGTTCTTAATCACGTTTTTTTTTACCGACAAACTTATTTTGTCATTAAGCCGCATTCAATAGAGTAAAATACAGTTGAAATTTGAATCCTACTTTCTTAGTTTGACAGTTGAGGCAATAATATACTAGTAATATGTAAATGCCTTCATTATCAAAAGAAATATTAAAAAATAACACAATTCAAACTTTTCGTGCCCCATGAAAACATCAAGATTCTTTTACAGCGGTTAACAACTGAAGGTAAAAAAACATTACATAGAATTCTGCGGGTCTAAAACTCCTCTGAACAAGTTCTATAAAAACCACCTCTTGCTCTCTGGTACATATTACTTCACTGACGAAGAAAATTTGATAATTTTAATTTAAGGATGAAAAGAAAAACATTATATAAGCTTTATGTGAGCTTAACCATTTTTAGGGTCAGAAGATTTTTTCTTCCTCTATATATAATTTTAGTTCTCTTTTTCAAACGACGGAAGATATCACAAAAGAGCTTGGAGAAAGTTTTTGTGGGACTTTCTCATTACTGCAAACTTTTATGTTGTCATTTTTTGTATATTACGTGGTTTCCGAAGGAAAACTTTATATGAGCCAAATAATGCCTACATAAAAATCACAGGATGTCGTCCTTATTGAAAGCCAAATTCATACAAAATATTAGCAAGACATAAGAATGTAAAATAATATGCAATATCAATGTTGGCTTACACTGGGCAGTCTCGGCTCAATTCAAATTGACTTCGCTTCCTGTTTTGTTCCGCCATTTATGGTTTTACCTGGAACTGAAAAATATCAGGTGTAATGTACAAAATCATTGCAGCCGGTAACCCATAATATAAAGGTTTCAAAACCTCATCTCTTCATTGAAGAAAGTTTTGAGAAGATGGAAGGAAATTCTTACATCTAGAATTTTGCTCTTTAAAAAAGACTTTTACCAGCTTTAACATAAAAGAATAGTTTTATCATTTGATGCGTTCGTGTGTTTTTGACTTAAAAAGGGCAAATCATTTAATGGAAATAAGTTAGCAATTTATTCCGAATATTCTGTCAAAATTATTCAATAAATATTTTCCCTACTACATTTTTACTTTGCTGATCCAATTGAAGCATCGCATGTAAAAAGCATGTAAAGCTACCTAACCTTCAAGTCATTAAACCTGTATAACCTATATCAAACCCCGGCTCACTTGAAACTTGAAAACAGTTAAAGCAATAAATGAGGGAACAGTAGCTCATAAATATTAAGAATAATTTTTCGCAATAAAACACTAAAAACGGTATTGAAACAAGACACAAACCTGCTGATTTTTCTCACTGCGCAATCCTGATCTCCTGTTGTAAACAAACAAACAAATTGACCTTCGGAATGCGTGTATCGTGTATGCTTTGGCCTTAGGTAGTTTGGATGGAGTTTGGATGGCTTCGGGGCTTTGGGCAACTGCGGTCTGCTACGGGTAACATACAAGTCTGTTAGTCGGGTTGCCTACGACCTCACTCCCGCGAAGGTTAAAACTGAAATATGCAATTAATTAATTAAAAAAAAATGAGATTCCAGATGATTCCCTTGGCTGATCCTAAATCGGACAAATATTTTGTCTTCCACTTTTCCACCATTGTTCACTTGGAAAAACTGTCCATATATAGAATTTGCTACAATTTTCAAAGCAATAGGTATATTTTTATGAATTTTCCAAAATTTTAATTTGTTAATCGGAAAAGAAGATTTCCTATAAATATTTGAATTTATACGCTAAACTGTATAGTTATTTTTGCATTAATAACAATACAATCTGATTACATTTGATGGAAAATATTCATCTGTATAAACCTCATTACAGAACCTGACATAAATATGATTTTTTCTGCATAAAATTTACCAATTATTGTACATTTCTCGCAGGGTGCCGCTTCACAGAGCAAGATTTCTGAATTAAGAAATTTATTTCTCAAGCTTTGCAACTCCTAATTTTGGAAAGAATAAAATTGTATTGAGTTTCTATTTTCTAATTAGAAGAAAAAATTTGGTAAAAAACAATGGTAAAAAAGCAGTTTTTAGAAGGGACAAAAACTAAATTTCAAAATTTTGATTGAAAAAATTGAAAGGGAATTGAAAATATCGTAACTATTCAGAATTAGTAAATCCCTGAGCTAAACGATTCCTACAAATATTTCAATCATCTAACATTTTGAGCTTAAAAAGTCTTATGGTAGGAATCTTCGAATTTTTATAATGCAAACTGGAAAATGGAGTGTTTTTGAGAATGGAAAATCATGAAATAAAAAAGATTTGAGAGATTCATTAGTATCGAATGTAAACCATTTAGTTTTTGAAGTTTATCGTAGACCATTGAGAAATTTTAGATTGATTTAGTATAATTTGAATTACTTTTATAAGAATCTTCAATAAATATCTATATCTATAAAGTTTTTGAAAATTTAACAAATTCAAGTTCTAGCTTTTGAAATGAAGAAACGTTTTATTTGATATTTTTAAAATACACTAATTTAAATCTATTCCTGAAACTTAAAAATTTTAGGCTTGATAATTAGATGACAGGCGCGTAGCCAGAAACAATTTTCGGGGGGGGGGGGGGGGGCATAAATTTTTAATGTTTTTGTGGAGCAGGTTTTGAAGGGGGCAATTTAAGGCCGTTCATAAGTGTGTAAGAAATTTTTATATAGTTTTTGAATTTTAGTAA
>WSXT02001512.1:0-15104 GCA_011762715.2 Neuroterus valhalla
TCAACTGTTCGCTACAAGGACAGTTTTGAATATAGTGACTTGTGCTTTCACAAAAAAATGCTCCAATGTCCCCTACAAAAGTATAAATGAACAGTAACCTCATCCGGTAACTTCGAATTTTGAGGTTTTGGCCAGCTTTTTTGGATCTTGAACCACTGTGCGCCGTGAGATTTAGCAGTAAGGGAAGCTTATTTTCTCAGTTAAGAGGAACTTGAACTCAACTTTATGCCTTTAAATTTGTGCTCACGCATTTGTACTCACATGCACCCAAGTGTCTCAATTTATGAAAATATTAGCAATACTAAAAAACATGTTAGACCTTGGTTTCACTCAGCAGTAACGATGAGGTTTATAAAACCGTCTGGGACTCGTATACTCGTTTGTTACCCTTCTTCTTCGAAGGTCTTCCGTATACTTCGGAAAATGCCAAATCATCTGATAAACAAAGAACTTGGGACATTTTCTTATTTAATAACCCATATAATATGCACTGTAATATTTTTGAGAGTTTATACTTAAAGTATTAAATTCGATAGCAAAAACATCATACCTATCTGCTGATTTCGTTGCTTTTTATATTTTCAGTTCTTTAACATCCAGTGGAATCCGTGGAAATCAACTGGGATTTTATTGGTTGTTTTCCGAAATCTCAGTGAAATTCTAGTGATTCAAGATTAGATTATTGGAAAAAATCCGAAAAAAATCGGTAATATTTGGAGCGTGGTGTAAAAGTTTAACGTAATTTGCTGATGTGAGAGTCATTTTGTACCTGTATTCACATAATCAGGGTAGCGATTTGACCGGGAAATGACCGGGAATTCTATTGACCGGGAAAACCCGGGAAATGACCGGGAATTCTATTGACGGCTAAAAAACCGGGAAATGAACGGGAATCCGAAATCGTCCGCGGAATCGCCACCCTGATAATATATGACCAGGGTAACGACTTGACCGGGAAATGACCGGGAATACATTTTAAAAGCCTGGAATTTACTTGACTTAACATAGACAAATAAAAATTTTGTCAGGAAAGAAGAAGAAATTACCGCTTTCTTTCTATGAATGAGAAAAAATTTTTAATTATTTTTCTATTCTAAGAAAAACCTTTTGCAAATTTGCTGCTCCGTGAGAAAGTCCTGAGAGAAAGTCCTCCTTTCTTAGTTTTGAATGAAAAAAGGAATTCAAAACATTTTAAGAGTAGAAGCAGTATTTTGGAGAAGAAATCGACGGCCGCTAACAATAAGTTTCTCTATCTCAGCGATCAAAGCAACAAGGTTATATCTTTATCAAAATTCAACAAGGTACTATCTCGTCGGCCAATTCAAAAAGGTTCTATCTCGGCGCCCGATGCAAAAAGGTTCTATCTCAGCGTTCCGTGCAAAAAGGTTCTATCTTGTTGCAGAAAAATATTTTTTGCCAGATTTTTGGTACAACCGCTTTAACAATCATCATTTTTGATATCAGAAAAAGTGCTCGAGTTTGAATTCTCGCATTTAATAGAACTACTACTATATATATTTTTAAGGCTCATATTCTCAGAGCTTATATTTTTGGGGCTTATATTTTCAAAGTACCCCTGCAGGCGGAAAGGATGGACTTCTGTATACGTGTTTCGAAATTTGCACAATGGGAGCAGAATTTCATGTTGAAATCATAATCATCGACACAAGTTTTGGGATTTCAAGGGTAGAAGGATTCTAGAAAGCCTCGCTAAATCTGTATGAAATGTAAAAGCCGTTTTCCTCGTAGGTATGGTGGGATTCGTGGAGGGTGGCAAAATGCAAGAATACTAACCCTCTCTGCTGTGAAGTATTCCATGTGTGGAGTACCCTCATTCTCCTCGACCGCCACGATTATACAGCTATTTAGAGATAATTGAACCGGCTGTACGTACTCTCTGGCACTTATCCTCCAGTCTCGCTTATTGTCTAAGTGCCAATGAAAAGAAAGGAAGATGAAAGTATTTCTAAATTGTTAGGTAGCTTTTATCTCTTCAAAAAGTTCTTTTTAATTCAGCCCACTCTTACGCATATGCCAGACCCTGAATTACGGAACATTCCAAGAAAACTGAATAAAATAAACTGATTTCAATTATTAGTATTTATTATGTCAGTTTACCAAAAAATTGATTGTTTACCATGTCAACTGCAATCAGCCCTATCCAACTAAAAAAAATCTGCCCGCCGCACGGGCACATTCTCATCGCGCGCAGCTCGCTTCGCTCGCAGGTTTGAGCGCGCCTAGGGCGCGCGTCTTTCGGATCTTGCGCTCGATGGTAATCTCACCTCGCGCTCCGCGCTCGGCCTTTGTACTTCCCTACAGTTATATGTAAAGCTTTTTAAACTTAAAAGCAAATGTCAACTACTTTAATTTGATTAGTGTGAATTCTCTTTTGTTAAAGCTTCTCCGGCGTTAACGAATACATTCTCATCGCGTGTCACGTGATGCGCACTCAATCAAAGTTTGTCCAAAACGGTGGAGAAGTTTTGTTGCTAAACTTCTTCCACATGTTGTGTACGTCTTCTAGAAATTCCATTTTTTAATTTTTTTCCAACAAAAACTACGTGTCCCATTGGAAAAATTATAACAAATTTACAGATATTTTTCGACGAACAACTCTTCTCTATCAATCTTCTGTGTTAGCATTGGTCATATCTTCAAAAATTTTATTACTTCATTTTTATAGTTATTTTTCCTAAATGGCCTAAAAATACATATCCTGTCAAAAAAGTTGATAAAATGTATATAGATATTTTCCTGGCAGAGAACTTGCGTCTATTTGATTTTTCTAATCTTGTGTAAATTGTCCAAAAGTTCATTCTTTCCATTTTATATGCTTTTTTATAAATGAAACAAAACTTACTTGTCGTATCAAAGAGTTAATGTTACCAAATTTGTAGATCTTTTCATGGTGCACAATTTTAGTCCATTTATAATTTCCCATGCCTCACATAGTTTGACCAAAAAAGGAATCATTCTATTTTTCATTATTTTTTGTGCAACTGAAATTCGAATTTTCGATTTTTTGAGAAAACTCGAAAAGTTGTAAAGATCATCCTGGAGGGCTTTCAAAAAGAAAATTTTTTTTCCTTTTAACATTTCTTCATACCTTGCCTTGTTTGGCTAAAAATTCTCACTTTCGTTTATATTTTTGAAATTTGAAAATGCCACAACTCTGCCAATTTTGTTTTTATCGAAAAAAATCTTGAGGATAAATTGTTTCACTTTTTACCTACTACAAGAAACCGTAACAAACTCTTCTTGTATTTTTGATCCCTCAATATGGGTGCCAAATAACGATCGAATATGATAATTCTTTCAAAAGTTATCAAGTTCACAGATTATTTTTCATTATTTTTTGTGTAATGAGAATTGCGATTTTCGATTTTATAAGAAAATTCAAAAGTTATGATGTTCATCTTATAGGGCTTCCAAAAAGAAACATTTTTTCTTCTATACTTTTTTATCGTATCTTTCGTTGTTTAGATAAAAATTCTTATTTTTGAAAATTTTGAAAATGCCATAACTCTGACAATTTTTTTTTATCAAAAAAAAAATCATGAAGATAAATTGTTTGACTTTCAACCTTTTATAAGAAACCGTACTCTAAATTTTTGAGGCTTTGAAAAAAAGTCCAAAAATTTGTTCAAAATTTTTCTTTTATTTTTAATCCAAAACAGCTGGTTAACGAACTCGTCTTGTATTTTTGGTCCCTCAAAATGGGTGCCAGAGCACGATCGAATATCATAATTTTTTCGAAATGTATTGAGTATTGTGCGATCAAAATTGGAATTTTCGATTTTTTGAGAAAAATCACCAACTTGTGAAGTCCATCTTATAGGGCTTCCAAACAGAAACATTTTTTCTTCTATACTTTTATTTCATATCTTTCGTTGTTTAGTTAAAAATTCTCATTTTTGTTTACATTTTCGAATTTGGAAAATGCCATAACTCTGACAATTTTGTTTTTATCATAAACATCATAGGAATAAATTGTTCGACTTATTATGGTCTTAAATTGGTTGGAAATTGAAACAAAAACTACGCGTCCAATGGGAAGGATTATAACAAATTTACAGATATTTTGGGGTGAACAACTTTTCTCTATCAATCTTCTGTGTTAGACTTAGTCATTTCTTCAACATTTTTATTATTTCAACTCAATAGTTATTTTTCCTGATTGAAATGAAAACTACATATTCTGTCAAAGAAGTTATTGACATATTTAAAGACATTTTCCTGGTAAAGAATTTGTTCCTATTTGATTTTTCCTAAGCTTGTGTCAATTGTCCAAAAGTTAATTTCTTTCATTTTTTATATGATTATTTATAAATGAAGCAAAAACTACTTGTCCTATCAAAAATGTAATTTTACCAAATTCGTAGATCTCTTTTTGGTGCACAAGTATAGTTTATATATATTTTCCCTTAGCTTGCATAGTTTGACCAAAAAATGAATCTTTCTATCTTTAATTATTTTTTGTGCGACCAAAAACATTCTTTCTTCTTCAAACTTTTTTCCATATCTTGCTTTGTTTGGCTGAAAGTTTTCATTTTGTTTATATTTTTGAATGTTGGAAATGCCACTACTCTGACAGAGTTGTTTTTATCAGAAAAAAATTGTAAAGGTAAAATGTTTTCACTTTTTACCTACTACAAGGAACCGTACTTACAATTTTTGAATCTTGAAAAAAAAGTCCAAAAAAATTTGAAAATGTTCCCCCTCTTCCATTTTTGATCCGAAGTAGCTGGTTAACGAACTTGACCTGTCTTTTTGGTCCCTCAAAATGGGTGCCAAAGCACAATCGAATATGATCATTCTCCCGAAAGTTATCGAGTTCACAGATTATTTTAAATTATTTTCTGTGCAATCAAAATTGGATTTTTAGATTTTTTGAGAAAATTCGAAAAGTTGTGAAGACCATCTGATAGGACTCTCAAAATAAACATTTTTTCTTCTATACCTTTTTTTCATATCTCCCGTTGTTTGGCTTAAAATTCTCGTTTTTGTTTATATTTTTGAATTTTAAAAAGGAGATAACTCTGACCATTTTGTTTTCATCGACAAACATCATGGAGATAAATTGTTCCACTTATTATTTGCTACAGGAAGCTTTACTTATAAGTTTCGAGTCTGGAAAAAAATGGTCTCAAAAATTTTCTAAATGCTCTAATTTTTAGAATTTTTTTATCAAAATAGCTGGCTAACGAACTTTACCTTCAGTTTCTGGGACTGAAAGAGTGTACCGAAGGCCAATCAAAAAGATTAGTTTTTTCGAAAGTTATCGTGCTAACAGACAGCCATACGGATGTACGTACATACATACATACAGACAGGCACATTCGTAAAAACCTGTTTTTCAGGTTCAGGGGGTCTCAAAACGTGGACATTTGAGAAAAACGGGGGGGGGGGGATGAGAATGTAAAAACTTGGGAAGGGAGAAGTAAAATTTAATTGGAATTTGAAGAAAGAGGATGTTCGTTCGTTCCTTCATATATAGCTAATCTGAATGTTCCAAAAGATCTCTGAACAAAAAGGAAGGAACTCAGAATTAGTATCTTATATTTTTAAAAAGCGTTGACAATATCGCAATTGAAATCTTATACAGGATAAAATATTTCTATCTTCTTCAGTTAAATTTTATTAATGGATTAAAATTAAAAATTTCACAAATAAGGGATTATTGCGGTACTAGTTTCTGCAAAAAAAAATATAATTTTTTTAAAATAAGAATTTTACGGAAAGGATTCGGATTAGATGGAATGTATTGAAGAAATATGAAGATAAATTTTGGAATTGAAAGGAGACGGTGATGATCAATATTAATGTATCTGTGAGGAAAATATTCAACAAGATTTTATGTGAAGAGATTTTATTATGCTCGTAAAAATACCTACTTGAAATATATTTTTTTAAACTCTAATATTCCTATTAACAACGGTAGTTTAACGTCCCTATAAAATACATGATATTAAAATGAATAAATAATGCAAATCAAAAATAACTATAGTAATAATAGTATAATAGTAATATTAGAAATGATATTATTAATAATAATCTGGTTATAGTATAACGAGATACGAGAAAAGACTAATTTTTAAACAAAATGGTTGAATCGCGAAGCCAAAAGGACAGAAGATCTACGAAACAGTTGAATTTCAATCGAAAAATGGAGACTTTAGCCAAAAAAGTTGAACTTTCTTACAAACTAGTTCAATTCTTCAGTGAATCGTTTAAGTTTCAGATCGAAAAGATGGATTCCCACCAAAAACTGTAATTTACAAGAAATATTTGGATTTTCAAACAAGCAGTTAGATTTTAACTAAAATAAAGTTTTTTTCACCGAAAATATACATTTCCAATCAAAGAGTAAAATCTTCAAAGTAAAAAATCTTTATATGGAAGTTCAAAAATCCTTCCTAGAGTTAAATTTTCAATGGGAAAAGAAAATTCTTCAAAGGAGGTAATGTTCTTCACAAAAAAAAAAAAAAATAATTTTCAACAAAATTGTTGAATTCTAAAGACAAAAAGCCGATGTATATACAAAAATTTTGAATTATTTATTCACCGGAAAATTTGGACTTCAAATGAAAAAAATAATTTTCCTGATGAGAATTTAAAAAGTTAAACAGTTCAAAATAATAAATTAATAGATAAAAGAATAATGGAAAATGGTTACATCGAAACTCTTGTGGTTCAAATAATAATAGAAGAATTCAATTCTCCAAGAAATTGAGAAATTTTCTAACCGAAAGAGGGAATTTTCATCAAATTAATAAACTTTTTGATCAGGAAGATGAATCTTCTTCTAACAAAATTATTGTAAGATCAAAGAAAAAAAATTTGTAGAGAAAGAATGTATGTAAACTGTTCAATGTTCAAATAAAAGTTGAATTTTTTATGAAAACACTTCACTTTCGTACAAAATTGTTGAATACTAAGACAAAAAGTAAATTCTTTAAAAGAGAAGTAAATTACAAGATACATCCCAGTTTTGAAAAAAAACTCGATTTTGAATCGGAAAGTATCCTTACGATCAGAAATATCAATTTTCAACTAAATAGAACAATCTTTGAAAATAATATAAGTTTTATTATCAATTTATTGTGATAGCCTTACATCAACAATTCGAATTGTTATAGGTACCATATATTGTCTTGGGACAAGATTTTGTAATATTTTATATATTCAATAAATCAATAGGTACCAATGAAAAAGTGAAGGAATCATTTTTTTTATGACTACATACGAATACGTTTCTTACACAATATATGCAATAATTATACAAAAATATCAAATTTGTTGCACTGACATAGCTAAATATTGTAAATATGGATATAGTAGATTCCAATTAAATTCACATTCATATTGATTTTTGAAATTAGGCCTTAATGAAACTAAATTATAAAAATTTAGATTTCTTTCCAAATCTAGACAATAATTTATCTTGCTCCTTTATGACAAACCTGTAGAAAATGAAGACATCCATAGATATTGATTGTGTTTTAAAAATATTTCGAAAACTTCTTACAATTCATATTAAAAAGAATAGGATTTATAGATAAATAAACATTAGAAAGTTGGATAATTAAAAACTGTATTTGCGAATTATTTTCAAATAGTAATAAATAGAATATTATCAAAAAAACATTATTATTCAAATATTCGTGTATTACAATTATGAATTTTCGAATTCAAACAAGAGTAATTTTCCCGTAGAAAGAATAATTTTCTATCAGAAAGTTCAATGTTTCAACAAAATACTTGAATTACGAACTGAAAAAATTATTATTTTGATTCCAAAATGGAACAGTAAAATTGAAGATAAAATTGTCAACCAAAATTTGGATACTTGAATTTCAAATTGAAAAAAATTTATGTTCAACCAAACAAATGAATTTTTAACTACAACTGTACAATTTTTGGAATAGCGGTTTCTTAAATTTCCTCTCTTTTAAATCCAAATTATAATTATTTCAAGAAGTATAGATATAATAAAAAACTTATGAAATCAGACTGAAGGAACGTGACATCCTTTACATATTTTAATTCATGAAAATAGAGCGATCGTTTCTTGTATTTTCACAGTAAAATTTATACGCTTCTTGGTCAAATCAATTAATTCCCGGTTTTCTAATTAAATTCTTGGTCATCTCTCGGTTTTTTTTTCAGTCAATAAAATCCCCTGTTATTTTCCGGTTTTCTGGTCAAGTCAATATTAATTGCAGAAGTTGAAAAAAATTAATAATTTTACTGTTCCAATAACAGACCCATTCTTTTCGAGTATCGGATGCTCCGGAGAAGATTCTATAAAGATTGTAATTTTTTATATAAATCACATGACCTGGTTTCAGTTCAAAATAACCTCTGAAAATAGCTCCCTGCTAGATTTGAATACTTTCTTTATCACTAGGCACAGCAAAAACTTCCACTTTTTTGGAGCAAGTCGCATAACCTGACTTGCATTCAAGAATAACGCACTTACATCCCATTGTTGTTGATTAAAAGAAACCTTCGGAAATTTAAAGTCTCAAAGCATTAATATTTTATTTTCAAGCACAAAAATATCGAATAATTTCGTTTGTGTACTCAGAAAAATTTAAATTCAACATTGTTGATACTTTTCCCATGTAATTTATAAACTGTCAGCCTAAGAGTACAGCCAGCGCCGCACAGTGGTTCAAGAACCCAAATTCCTGGCCAAAACTCTAAAAGTTATTAATGATGATTTCTCGAGTGATTTTATCGGGTTTTTTGGGTCGTTGATTCCAAAAATAGTATTAAAGATTCAAAATTCAAATGGCGGACATTTACCTAGAAGTTTCTATTGTTTGCCACGAAAATAAGTACAAAAGGGGTTTTTGGGTTTCTATTTCACGACCCGCGTCTTAAATCCTGTCGATAACGGAGTAGAAAATTTGTTGTCTTATTTTCCAGTTTATAAACTTTTTACGCCAAAAATCTAAAGTTTTCATTCCTAAGCCGCTTTTATTTGATATGGTCTCGTTACATTTATTACTGTTACATATATTTTCTGTTTATATATCAACAGTTTATATTATTTATTCATTCGTGATATTTCTCGATGAGAAAATTGAATACTTTTACTGATAAATACTCTAATTTCATAAAATGGTAACATTCAATTTGGACACCCTATGTATTGTGTCCAGCACATTTCAAACGTTCCCAAGGGTATATTCGAACGTCACTGAATAAATTACTCTCATTTTGTATGAGTATCTTTTCGCCATGGCATGTGGCGCGTAGAGAATCACGGATTGGTGGGATATACCACGGGTCAACACTCCCACGCGGCTGTATAAAAAGCGCATTTATTTCTACGGGGGCAGCCCGGGGCAGCTTTTGTTGAAGGAATCAAAAAGTTGATACTTTTTAGCGATCAAAACGGGACATCCCGGCGCGCGCACTCACATGCAAAAAAATATTTTACTACGTATATTCCTGAATTATATTTGTAAAAAAATTGTTGGACAGTCACATTTCACTCCCAATATCAAGAATATACTTGTTCGAAATGCAAATGCGGAAGCAGGCAAAGATTTAAAGTACCTCCAGGAATATCCTCCATGTCACCTTATCTGTTTCTGGCACGAACTCACAGAATAACAACGTTTTTCGTCGAACGCTCGAAACTCGCGAAACACACTGATGGGCGCGCATTCGGCGAAGAGTCAAGTTTAACTGCTAGCCACAAGGACAGTTTTGAATATAGTGACTTGCTCTTTTACAAAATAATGCTCCAGCGTCCCCTACACAAGTAAATCTTAGCCAGTACACTTTGAATTTCGAGGTTTTGGCCAGCTTTTTGGGATCTTGAACCACTGCCCGCCACTTGACTACAGTCAACATTTCCGTCACTTTTTTTTTTAATGTCACCTGCCTGTCACATTGAATCTTCCTTGGTTATGAACAAAATTCACTCACTTGGAAATTACTCGACAAAAAAATTTCACATCACTGTTTTCTGTGTTCAACTTTAATGTTCAAATGTATTTCAAATTTATACTACATAATCTACTGTAGGGGGTTGAACCGAGATCTGTGTCGTTATTTTTAATATACGAGAAACTGCCGACTGAGAACCTACTCGAAGATAACATGATTTGGTGAAGTTCGTTTGAGACTGTTTTTACGATCCATTGGTTTTTCAATATGCCGTTGCAATTAACTTGCCAGCATCGGGAAGAGGTCTCCGGCCTCTTGGGTCTCTGAGGAGAACCGGAAGCGGAGACTGCCAAGGGTAAGGGGTAGTACCTTGTAACCGAGTTATAAACACAAGTATAAAAATGAAATTTGTGGAGACCCTCCACTCCGTTCGGGCAAGACATTATTTAATTTTGTATCGCAGCAGCTACTTTTCGCTTAAAGCAATGTGCGCTCTCGCAGATTTTAACGTCCTTATTCTCTGAAAAAATATTTCATGTCTGGATTTTAATCAAGTCATGAGTAATGATTTAATACCAAAGATTTGAGAAAGAACTCATTACCAATTATTTTAATCTTAGGGTGAAGTTAATATAAAAATTAAATTTGTTCCAATTGCAATGCCAAAAATATTCTAGTTTTCGTTAATGATTTATTATTGAAGTTAATTCTTTCTCTATTTTTATTTGAGTAATAAACGAAAGTGAAATCGTTTCAGCATTACAGTGCGAGCTGACATATGCATATCTATATATATTATGTATACAGTATCGATAGAGTGCTTTCATCATCGGAGTATTGTAAGTGAGAACTATAGTTTGCAATAGCTTCGTAAAGTCATGCAGAGCTATTTGTCATGCCAGTCATGACGCAAACTTCTTCTGAAAAGATATTTTAAACTGGCGGATGTCCCCGATTAGCTCTTATAAATCTATTGTATTGCCTGTCATGTTGGCAGCAGAATCAACGAATTTGTCTGCGACTTTTATCATTTTATGTAAATCATAATTGCAGCTGGTGTGTTCGATATCCATGGAATGATTAAATTTATTTGAGCAGAGAGAACATTGTTCTTCCTTTGTAGATATTTATAACTGGTAACTAATCTCATGTACTGAAATAATTTTCCAAGATAGCAGTAAAATTCGTTAAATTCCGCTGTCATCTAATGGCATGTATTTAATGAAAGTTGGTAATGTGTCTCTCTTACTGTAAAAAGGAAACTCGGAATGGAAATTTATTCGAACCGACATAGTGGACGTAATTTACGAGCCATTTTGATTACAAATTAATGCATGTACAGTAGGGTGGTCCAAAAATGGATTATAAATTTTTTGTTGTTGAACTTTTTAGGCAAAACGCCCGGAAATTTGCTCGAATCCACAAAAAAATAAACGCATTTAAAAAAAAAATATTTAGAGATCGCGCAAGCCCCATGAAGTTTAACACGTATTTCCCATAAGAAAAAAAGACGTTTTTGTCCATTTTATTCAGAATTCTCAATATTAGGTGAATCAAGTTCGAAATTCACCATTTCTCTTTCCAATTAGTCACAGAATGCGAATGAAATACTTTTTTATCAAATATCACCCCCATAAGTCTGTTTAATTGGGTCCCAAAGAAACCCCATAAAAGAAACAATTGGTCTTTCGAGTTTTTGACGCTAATTAGGATTTTTTTTGCGGTTTTTTCAACGCAGATTGTTTTAAATATATGGAATACTACTTTATACTGATAATTGGATGTTTATTTAAATTGTTTGAACAATTTATTATTGTTTTCAGACACTTTCTCTTAGAACAGGGTTAGAAACTCAAGGTTTTTTCTGAACTTTTCAACTTATTTTCAACGTTTCAGTTAAAGCGAGGTAATAATCAATTGAAGTTAACAAAAATAATTGTTCAAACAATTCGTTATTAGTAATAACAATATTCTCTTAGAATAATGCTACAAAGTTGCGGTTTTTTCTGAAATTTTCAACTTTTTTGACACTTTTCACTTAAGTAAGCAATTATTTCATTTAATTTAGCAAAAATAATTGTTTAGATAGATTGTAAATGTTTATGGCTATCTTCTTCTAGAATTATATTACATAGTTGCGGTTTTTTTTCCTGAAATTTTTAACTTTTTATCACTTTTCAATTAGATTAAAGTAGTAATTATTTCTTGGTCCAAAAATAATTGTTCAAACAATTTATTATATTTGCTAATAATATTACTTTGCTTCATGATAGAAACTTGCGGGGTTTTCTGAAATTTTTAACTGTTTGCTCACTTTTCACTTGAAGTGTGTAATATTTATTTTAATTTAACAAAACGAATTGTCTGAACAAAATATTATTGTTTATGGCTATCTTCTCTTAGATTTGTGCTAAAAAGCTGCTGTTTTTTCTGAAATGTTTAGATTTGCTCCACCTTTTTAGTTGTGAACAAATAATAAATCATATTTTAAATGGTATTCTATTGTTTTAAGTAAATTATTTTTGTTCTTTTCCCAATGTTAAAAAAATAATTAAAACAAAAAAGCTGAATTATTCAGTTAAATTTGAATTTCGAATTCTCTTCTGAAATTATGGATCTCCAACACAAAAATTGAATTTTTAAGAGAGTAGTTCAACTTCCAACCAAAGAGTTGAATTTTCCAAGTAAAAATGTCAATGTACTTTATGTAATTGTTGATTATATGTAATTTAATCAACAAATCAATCAATTCAATCTAATACAATCTAATTGAATTTCATTCGATATCCGTTCAGTGCAAAGTTGAACATTTCAGAAAAACTACATCTTTCTAGCACTTATCTAAGAGAAAACGGTTATAAACAATAATAAATTGTTTAAATAAATATGTTCGTTAACTCGCATTAATTATTAGCTTACTAAGTGAAAAGTCGAGATAAAGCTCAAGAGTTTAGAAAAAACCGCAACTTTTTAGCTCTAATCTAAGAGGAGTAAGCCATGAACAATAATAATTTGTTTAAACAATTATTTTTGTTATATTAAATTAAATATTAACTCACTTCAAATGTAAAGTGGCCAAAAATTTAAAAATTTCAGAAAAAACCGCAACTTTGAAGCATTATTCTAAGGGAATATTGTTATAATCAATAACAAATTGTTTAAACAAATATTTTTGTTACCTTCGATTCACTGTTGCCTCGCTTCGACTGAAACGTTGAAAATAAGTTGAAAAATTTAGAAAAAAACCTTGACTTTCTAACCCTTTTCTAAGAGAAAGTTGCTAAAAACATCAATAAATTTATGGAAAATGTAAGTAAACATCTAATTATGAGTGTGAAGTAGTAATTTATGTCTTAAAACAATCGGCCTTGAGAAAACCGCGAAAAATCATAATTAGCGCTAAAAACTCGAAAAACTCCATTTTTCCCTTATCAGGGTTTTTTGAGACCCTGTAAAACAGACTTATGGGGGTGATATTTGAAAAGTAATATTTTGTGCGCATTCTGTGACCAATCGTGAAGAAAAATGATGAATTCGGAACACGATTCACCGAATATTGAGAATTCTGAATAAAATTTACAGAAACGTCTTCTTTTCCTATGAAAAATACGTGTTAAACTTTATGGGGCTTGCGCTACAACTAAATATTATATGAACAAAATTGCGTTTATTTATTTGTGGATTCGAACAAATTTCCGGGCGTTTTGCTCAAAAATTCAAAAAAACAATTTTTTGGACCACCCTAATGTACAACAACAGCTTCTAACATTTCAGTTGGTATAAATAAATCGAAATTGGATATTATCTTGTAAAAAATATTTTCATGGAATTTCGGAAATAATGTTTTTTGCAAATGATGTATTGCGCAAATTATATTCTATTCTATTCAACAGGTTGCTATTAAGGAGATTGCTCTTATTACTCCTCATAATAGTTTTCGAATTACTTTATTTTGGATAGTCGTTAGATTTAACATTGCACTGCGAGAAGTTGCAGACACCTTTTTTATTGGCCCGAATTCGTGAACCACCTCCAACGAATTGAACTTCCAATAACAGTTTGCGGTCGACCACTGTCAATGTTTATGGGATTTTGCGGTCAAGCGGAATAATTTCACTCTTTGCTCCATCTTATTCCCATATTTTTACCCCTCGAGTGCACTTAATGAAGGATAACGATAATAATAATATTTGCTGTCTCAAAATCGATTCGAAAATAAAGGATCAATTATTTGCAAGATTATGCAGAAAATCATACAAACGATATGCAATTTTCATGCATTTGAAAAATCTGTTTGGAACTGAAAGATTTAATAAGTTTCAGTGTATTTTGTGGCGCTTGAATAAATTACTTTAAAAATTGTTCTATGTCACATATAGACGATGCAATCTTATCATTTCTCTCCAGCCATGTACGCGTAGCAGACTCGCGATATCGATTGAAGCCTTTTAAAACACATTGAATGAACCGATAGCTAAATCTGGTCAATAGCTACTTCTGAATTAAAGTTGCTAGATTAAGAGCGAAAAAAACTCTTTGATTGTTATGGAAACAATTCACAAGAATTCGGACAACTTTTATTTTGTGTTATCGTCGCCGTTTCATAATATTGTTTGCAATAGGCGTTTATGAATTTTCACAGCAGTATATCATAAGAATAAAGTTATTATAAAAATATGTAAAAAATGTAGTACACAATAATATGAAATTGTTGAACAACTACTAATTTATATTACATTTCTGGATATAATATATTTTATTCATATAAAACAAGGTAAATTATTCTCTAAAATAATACCGATATTTCGATATGTTCCCTCCACCAAATTTATAGAATTTTACCATTTTTAGTAGACATTTTGATTTAAAATTGTAACCTAGTTTTTGAATTTATATATGATTGATAAACAAGAACAATATTTGAGGCGAAAATGTTGGAATTTTCAAAGTTCCTGAAAAAGTTACAGCCCGAGTATCTTATGTGGTCAATTATTTACAATAAACAATGTGTAACTGTAAAATACGAGGGTTCACAAGGAGTTTTAAATATTCTAGGAGATTTTACAGCTTATGACTTTTATGATTTTACAGCTTGCATCAACTAAACAAGAAGATTGACTGGTCAAGACAAAATGCGTCCCGTATGCAGTGTGTGATTGACTACATAAAATCTGGTAAGCCTTTTACGGCAAGGG
>WSXT02001523.1:0-15102 GCA_011762715.2 Neuroterus valhalla
ACCCACCCGAGCGCTAACCGCGCCCAAACATGCTTGACATTCGAGATCCCGCCCAAGTCGGAAGTTACCACGCAGCTTCTGCCGTCGGTACGTTATAAATGTATTTGAGGATTTTAATTGAAAAATTTTTCTATTCTGGACACCTTGTAATTTTCTCGATCTTCCCGATCTTTTCTGAATGCTCTGCATTTGAAATTTGATTAAAGCCGTTTTGATTCAGAATTTTTTAATTTCGAACATTACTAAATGGGGACTCTTGATTTTGGAAGCCTTAATTAGAAATTTCAGAATTTTTATTAATGAATGTCCTATAAATTTCTCACTTTGGAAAGCCAAAATTAAAGATGGTTCCATTTTAAGAGTATAGCGCTTTTAACATCGACAATATCGAATTTGAAGTTTTTAATCTATGAATTTCAAATAACCATTATTTAAAATTTATGTATGGGTAATTCGAAGAATGCGGAGTCTCACCTGGTGGCAAATTGAGCAAAGAGCATGTTTAGACGTATGACATCGATCACACAACCATGCTGCTCTCTGTAAAGGTTTGGTACAGTTTGTGCAACACGCGTGAATGGTAGTCGATTGCTGATTTAATTGCGAGACCGAAGGAATCCAGGCTAATTGTATTATCTGAAATTAAAGAAATTATTAAATAGATGTAGAAACAGATTTTTCAAACTTTTTTCAGGATCTGTAACAAAATTGCCTAAATTGTTTAAAATATTACAATACAAGAAATAATTACCTGAGTAGCTACTTCCCAGAGTCTAAATCTCCCCAGCATATCTATATACTCAAGGAGCCAATGTTCCTGAATCGCGATTTCGATATTCAGGCTCTTTCGCCTATCTCCGAGAGCAATTAGAATAGAAGCGGTCGTCTGAATATCTCGAAGAGCAGCGTGATGTTTCAGAGCTTTTTCGACGAGGTGGGTTGGATCCCAAAAGGAAGGCTTAGGAATTAAAGTTACTATCAACTGGCAAGGTTGATCCTCAACCATCACGGATACAGAATCGTCGTTGATGTCTGGAGAGTGATTAGGAAATTGCTCTGGAGGAGGCGACCTGTCCTGAATTTCATGACGAAGCGGAAAAGCTTCTTTAGGGAGAGTCCAGTCGTTGTCGCTATTTATCATGTTGTCAATGAAACCACTAGTGATTTCCATATTCACCGGTTCGAGTTCACCTTCTCCGAAAAGGAAATCCCCCTTCTGTTGCCTCTTGTGACCTGGGAAGGATCTTCTGTAAGCACGTTCCGAAAAGTGCCTAGCAATAAAATACAGAGTTCATTCAATTCTAGTTTAAATTAAATAAGATAGATCATTAAGATTATCCAGGGTTGCTTCAGGGAATTTGGAACTGGTCAGTGAAAACCTGGAAGGGTCAGGGAATTTTCGAAAAACTAAAGCTAAAGTTTGTTTAAGTATCAATCTGCTAGGTGTGAAGTTGTTTTTTTGTCTGAAAGATAAATTTATGACAGTCAGTGAAAATGAAAAATGAATCAGGGAGAAGACAGGGTATTTTGAATTTTGTAGCAACTCTTTTATTCTTATTAAAATTTAATCAGTTATAAACACCTGGGCAATATAGGTCCAATAAAATTCGGATTGTCTGGTGTCTCGTCAGTTTCAGTCTCATCATCTCCTCCACTTATAATTCCAGGAGCTTCGCCTTGAATGGACTTTACATCGGTCTCGTGCACTAGAAACAAATTTATTTAATGCATGTTCGAAAATCACCACTGGAGAAGAACATGCTTCCTCCCCTAGGGTTACAAGTAATTTGTGAAAATTCTTAACAAGTTCCCCTACGAAGTTACAAACCTGGATTTGACTGGTCGAGCGCATTACCCAAAGTGATTTGAGTCAAGTTGATCGTATTTACGACATCCTCTTTCGTCACAGTCGGTGGTGTTTTCAAAATGTTACCCAGTTGATTGGCATAAAGAGTTTTTATAATGTGCCAAACGGTGCTTACCTAGAACGAATGTACTTGTAAGTTTATTTCGCGGAAAAATCATTCGAACTTAACAAAACAAATTATTAATCCGAAACTCTCAAATGTAAACTGACGTCATTTCTACCAGCTTTGCTGGCAACAATTGCATTGTGATCGCAAACATCGTTCAGTCTTCCACTTATCATGTATCCTTCTGCACAAGCTTTAAACCATTTTGGTTCTCTAGGAGCATTTATTGTGAACCTGTGCATCATACTTGAAGCCAAACAAAAAGTATCGTTGCTGGCTGGTGTTTTCCTGCCAAGAAAAAAATTACATCAATCGAAGTCTATCGAAAAATTGCCCTTATAAAGAAATATTATAGGAAATAGGTGTATAAAAATTTTTTCGTGATAAGTTTCTCACCATTTTTACGCAATTATAGAAAAAAATGTATAGACAATCAGTATAAAAATAAATCATGTTAAGATATTGGAAGAATTAATTGAGAAAATATAGGAAGTATGAACAGATTATTTACCTCTTCATTTATTCTTAATGTAGGATTTTAAATATTTACAAGAAAATTCACAAATTCTAATAATTGTAGAGGATTCCTAAAAACTTGGAAGATTTCAGGAGGTACATCACGTATTTTAAGGGATCCCAGAGAATCTCAATAAATTTTCTGCAATTTCGTCAGATTTCAGTAAAATTTCACGGCTTATCAAATGATTTAAAAGATGTCGAAACATTAGGAGATCTTCATGGATTTCGTACTACATTCACGGATATTATGGCTTTCAAGAGTATTCCATGGAATTCAAAGATTTCTAGAGCATTGCAAACATTTCAACTCACTTTAAGCGATTTCAATGGGTTCCAATAGAAATCAAAAATATTTTCACAGATTTCAAGGAATTAACGTTTTCTTGTTAGAAAACTTCAATAATGAAGTTTAATCTAATTCATATTCGAGGGACATGAAATGACTTCAATTGCTTTTAACCATCCCCATGAGTTTGAAGGGCTTTCAATCAACTTCTAGAGAACTTCAGGGAAAAACTGAATTTTATTCTAGAGGATTTATGTAGATTTAAAGTTATTTTTGAAAAATTCAACAATCCCAAGAAATGTCAGAGAATTCTATGGGACTTTCAAACATTTCAAAGAATTGAATAATATTTTCCAAGGTTCGAGGGTTTTTATAGGATCTCCGAGTATTTGAAAGCTGTTACGGTATATACAAAATTCAACGGACCTCCGAAAACTTGAGGAAACAACTTACTTTCATTTTCATAGGATTAAAAATGATTTCTACAGATTCCTAGATATTCCAGATTTCTACGGGTTGAAACAGGTTTCAAAAATATGTTCAATCGATTTGAAAGATAGAAAAGTAATTCACATATTTTTGCTCTGTAACATTCTTTTGTGCACAATCGCTATTTTTCTAGTTCCATATGAGATTACAGGTGGTCTACGATAAATCTATCTTTTGTACTTTCGTTCACTCTTTACATTAATTCCTTTAATAATCTTGTATCATTTATTCCAATGCTAAATATCCAATAATCGTTTTCTACAATGAATTCCCTATAATGGTAAAGAAAATTATAGGAGATTCATTAACGGCAAATACTGATTTTCCTATAATATTTGTCTGTAAGCGTAGATATTAGCGAGATATAAAGAATACTACCTCATGATATTAGTCAGCTGTTTTATTGCAGTTGGAGCGTTAACATTTACTTTGCAAGCGTATGCAATATCGCCTTTTGGATTCAGAGCAACTCCTTGGGGATTCGCTTTACTCGCAGGTCTCGTTGCGTCTTTGAAGACGTGATGGTAAAGAGTGCAATCCTAGATAAAATAAAATAGGTGTAGGGGATATTTGGGAAGAATGAAAATTGGTTAAATAATTAAAAAACACTCAAATATACTTTTTTTCTTTTCAGAATCTAATTAAATTTACCCTGCTCGTAGAAAGGAAAGACTGAGGATCTCCTCTCCAGGCAATGCCAGTCGCGACGTCCCTGTGTTCGTTGAAACTTGCAAAAGGAATGTAGGGTCTCCTGATGTCCCAGACGTTAATACTGCAGTCGACGACGAGGGCACAACTTGCAATGTGAAATTTACGTTGAGGCCTCCATTTTATTCGACCGACTGAGGCTATCGTATGAATGGTATATTCGCAAGCTGGTTTTGTTGATAGATCCCAAACCTGAATTGAAACACGATGAAAATTAACATCAAATTATATTTGCGAAATAGAATCCCAAATAATTTAAAATTATCCTAAATATAAAAGCTGGACCGGTCAAACCCAGAGTGAATAATTATTTGAACTTTATTTAGCATCTAACTTAAAATGCATAATAATTTGTAATACTTTTATTGTTTTATCTCTAGAAGCAGTTGCCAGCCAATTGGCTTCAGGATGCCAATCACAAGCAAAAATGGGTCCACTGTGGGCAGCAAAATGCTGGAAATATTTATCTGGTCGACGTAAATCCCATTGTTGAACATGACCATTTTCTGAAACTGCTGCAAAGGTGTGGGGCTGATGTGGTGAGAATTGAACATCTCGCACAGATTCCGTGTTGCTAATAAAGGACATTCACATTCTTGAAACCCCATTTTCAAAATATTAATCTCCTAGACCGCAAACACATAATAAACCTGATTATATCAATTTATTTTTACCTATAAAATGTTTTCGCTGCTTCTGAAATTCTCAGATCAAAACACTTCATCGTACCATCTTGCGATCCTGATATCAGCCACATAGGTTCGGTTATGTGAAAACTGACTTTATTCACAGTTCTTTTATGATCTCCAAAAACATGTTCTTGCTTCGATCGAGATGGTTTATTCAAATTCCATAAAACGACTGCTCCGTTTGTTGCAGCCGTCGCCAAAATGTGATCTGTAATCATTTTATTCATCTTAAGTATTGAGAGCAATAGTTGTAATTGATCAGTTGAACAGTTCAAGATCGAAACTTTAAATTTTGAAAAATCAGTAACAAAACTTACCGTCTATGAGATTCCAGGCAACATCGTTACATGAGAAATTCAAGTTCAAGTTTTTTCCCACTCGAAGATTGATGGTTTCTTCGAATCTGTCCTCGTGTAACGTAAATATTTTGAATACTGTAAAGATTACAAAACATATCAGGTAATGTTTCTCATTTAATCAAATGAACTTTTATTTCAACAAAATGCAGCTCAATATTAATTTACAGTTCTTGAATATCAGACAAAAATGCAAGGAACGAATAAATTGAGAAATTGCATTAGGAGGTAAATTAGGTTCTTAAAATGTATTTCTCACCATTTCGACCAGCAATAACAACTTGACTATTATCTCTGTTGAGAGCCAAGGCATTTGCTGGACCTTCCTGAGCCACAAATGTAGTTCTCGACGTCATATTGAAGCCTTTTTAATTGAAATTACCGAATTTCAACATTTGATAAGGCATAATAGCACCTAGTTTTAAATCAAAATTAACTTCAAATAATTTAAATGCTCCATTTGCTCATAAGCCACAACACTTGGAAATAAATATAGATTCCACGAGGAAACAGCTTTTCCGTGTTTATTGACTGAAGATTTTTATTTGCACTGTGTATTTGTTTAGAAATTGCAACGTGAAATCGGTGAAATCACAAATAGAAACTTGTAGGTTACTTTTGTCAACAATAGCACTCTGACACTGAACTCACACATATCTTTTACTTCATTATAATTATTATTAACTTCATCTCGCACTATTTATTTCATAAAACAAAACTGATTCATTATCAAATTTGAAACACAATTTAAAAAAGAATATATTTTCTTAATAACTTTGTTATCCGATCAGCCGTGTTTTGATTGCGTTACTAGCGCCACCGTAACATTTGACCAGCATATCCAATCACTTAATGAAAAATGTGTTTATAGGATTCTAATAAAGTAATTATATTGTAAGGAAGAATGTTATTAAAAGTGACAAGAAATGGAAAAATCAACAAGTAATACAATACTCTACTTTATCATCACGAATTTCTTGAATTAATGGCCATTCATCTTGAAACTTTTTATGAAAATGTTGGCACTCCTGTTATTCTGAAATATAGGGACCCTGATTTTTCTCTGTTATGCAATCGACCGTCGACTAAAGAGATTTCCACCTCGTTTTTGTTGCAAAAATACTTACGTAAAAATGGCAGCGAGCAAGATCAGTGTCATTGTAAGTTTGTAAATTAGACTTTCTAGCCCTAGGATCAAAATTGATTAGAGAAATAGTCATATTTGACGAGTTGACTCACATTTTATCAACTTAACCTACAATTCCCTTCTTTTTATTTTCAGGCCAGATCTTTTTCATCTGCTGCTGCAGGGACACAAATGATCAAGGTAAGAAATTAGAGATCAAGAGTTTATGAATTTTTACATTACTTATCAACTTTTCACTCATAATTACTTGCATACAGTTGATGTCAGAAGTGATTGTGAAATATGTGTTTTGATTTTTCCTCTTTTTACAGCCCCCTGTTCAAGTTTTTGGTCTAGAAGGTCGCTATGCCACTGCACTTTTCTCCGCTGCCAGTAAACAGAAAACCCTTGATGTCGTCGAAAAAGATTTAGTCAGATTGCAGGTAAGATTGAAATTTTTTTTTTACTTTTGTTGAGTTTGAAAAAGTGCTTCAAACGATTTTCAAAGAAGATAGTTATGATAAGTAATATCTTTACGTTTCGTATTCCCTCATGACACTATTCTTTTTTTCTTTAAAGGGTTTGTTGAAGACGGACGTTAAATTCTCAGAGTTCGTAAAAGATCCATCGATCAAACGAAAAACAAAATCGGAAGCCTTGACTCAAATTGGCTCCTCTCAAAAACTAAATCCAGCAACGACAAATCTTTTGTGTCTGCTCGCCGAGAATGGACGTCTCATTAAATTTAATCAAGTAATTAACGCCTTCAAAATAATAATGGCAGCAAATCGAGGCGAAGTCGTCTGCGAAGTAATCACCGCGAAGCCTTTGGATGCAGACACAAAATCGAAACTTGAAACCACTCTAAAGTCGTTCACGACGAAAGGCCAAACGATTTTGCTCACCGCCAAAGTCGACCCTTCTATTATCGGTGGCATGATTGTTTCTATCGCCGACAAATATGTCGACATGAGTGTATCTACTAAAATTAAGAAGTACACCGACATCATTACCACCGCTGTTTAGGTTGTACAATTAAATCTAAAGTTTACTAGTTACTGTAAATTGTGATCATCATAATAAAAAGCTCTTAGATGTTGGAAATCTCGTGGATTATCTCTGAACACGCTCGTCTTTCCGTCAAGAATGATCTTTCAATATCGAATCTATAACTGAAGTGATGAAAAGAAAATTCTTGGAAATAAAGTTCATCGGTTTAACAACAAGAATTTGTTTTCATTAATTCATCCGACGGATCGTATAAAGGGATATAAAATATTTTTTGAGAAGTGGGAGGGGCCCTGGCAGTTTTTGGAAATATTATCGAATTTTTTTTTTTCTGAAACTCATCCTGTTATAGTGAATTCGAAAGCACTCCTTTTTCTTCTAATTAGAAAAAGTTATTTCCTTCGTTTCTGAAATAATTAGAAGAAATGAGATTTTTTCAATGTTCGTCTTTTTTAACTCAACTCGCTCTAAATAGCAAAGTAGTCGAAATTTTCGCTTAAAATCTTGAGGCATTATATCTTCAACTGTACTTCAGCTGGTTGAGTCATTAAACTTCACATTCTTTGTTATGAGGAAAAGTTTTTTTTACGTAATAACACGAAGGACGTTTGAATGTTTCCAAATGCGAAGTCTCTCAACGTAAGTTTGAGCTATCAAAAGAAAGGAGTCAAAGGTTCAACCTACAGTTTTTCCCTAAAAAAAGGTTTTATTACCCAGGGTGGCGACTTGACCATGAAACCTGGAATTTAATTGACCGGAAAATGACCGGGAATTTACTGGACTCAACCTAGACTATTAAAAATTCTACCCAAAAAATACGAGAAATGACTGCTTTCTTTTTATGAATCACAAAGATATATTATCATTTGATTTAAAGAATGTAAAGCTCCTTTAATCTGATTCTCAAAATATTGAAATATATCTATACGTCATCAGAGGAAGAATTCCTTCTTAATCCATTATAAGAAAAGGGTTTTTCAAATTTATGCTCACTTGGAACAGGAATTTTTTACATGGAACCTGAGCTTTTTAAACTAATTATAATTCGGATTTATAAGAGAGGAATTTTCAGAAAATCGTTCCTCCAATCCAAAATTCGTCGCGATTTTGAAGTTCGCTCCTCTTAATTTTAAATAAATAGAGTACTTCAAGCAGTCTTTAGAGTAGAAGTAGTATTTCGAAGGAGAGAATATCCCTGAATTATGATAAAAAGCTTCTTTACATTGTTCAGTGCAAATTCATCCTTTTTGTGTTAAAAAATCAACTACTTGTTTGGATTTTAAACTTGTTTGTTGAAAATCAAATTTTCTTGTTAAAGTTACATTATTTCGATTCAAAATTCACCTCTGGTTGAAATTGTAACTACTTTTTTAAAAATTAATTCATCTTTGTTTGGTGAAAATTCAAGTATTTAGTCAAACGTTGATTTTTCAATTTGGGAATGAAACTATTTCTTTGAAAATGAACTTCATGGAAAATTTGCCTTTTCAGTAAAAAATTATTCTTTATGGTAAAAAATTTATCTTTTTGTTTAAAATACATCTATTCATTTTAACATTCCTCATTACATCTGAAAATTTATCAGTTTGGTTGAAAACCAATTTAAAATTTAACTGTTTTTTATTTTAGTGAGAAATTGATCTTTTCTAGTTCAAAATTCGACATTTCGGTGAAAATTTGTTTTTTTAAAATAAAAATTCAATTATCTTGTTGAAAATTCACATATTTTGTTGAAAAAGACATTTTTTGTAGAAAATTATCTTTTTCTTCGGAAGTTAATATTCTTCTTCATAAATTCTTACGGTTAACAATTCAAGTTACACAGTCGAACATTGTTCATTTTAGTCGGACATTCATCTCGTTGAAAACTCTTATGTTTGGTTTAAAATTAATTTTTCAAGCAGAAAATGTAACTATTCCATTTTTGTTTGAAAATTTTTATTTTTATGATTCGAATTTCAACCATTCTATTGAAAAAATGTATTTTTTGGTTGAAACTTAATTTTTTGTCGAAAGTTGAACTATTCTAGTTAAATGTTCATCATTTCAGTTAAACATTCGTCTTCCTGGTTTTAAATTCAACTACTTCAGTTAAAAATGTACAATTTCATTTGATTCTTCGTCATTTTGTGCATAAATGTAATAATTTGTTCGACAGTTTTGTTTGTTTGTTGAAAGATGGTTTTTTGTTATAAGTGGTTTTTTTAAACTGAAAATTTAACTTATTCCAATTGTAAATTCCATAGTTTCTTTTAAAAACCTATTTGTTTAGTTGAACATTTATTTTTTCCAATTTAAAATTTGAGTATTCAAATTTTCATTTAATAATCTTTTTCAATAAAAGTTGATTTATCTATTTGAAAACTAAACTTCTTCGGTTAAAGATGCACTCTTATGCTTGGTTTAAAATTGGTTTTTTAAACTAAAAATGTTACTGTTCCATTTTTGGTTGGAAATGATTATATTTTTGTCTTTGAAATTCTACTATTTTGTTAAAACATTATATTTTTTCATAGAAAATGATTATGTCTCTTTGGAAATTAATCTTCTTGTTTGAATATTCACCTACATGGTTGGAAATTGAGGTGCTCCAGTTAAATATTTATCTTTTTAGTTGTAAAATCATCTTTTTGTTTTGAAATTGATCTGTTCTGATTGAAGATTCATAATGATATTAACAAATTCATCGCAGTTGTTTTATAAGAACTATTTTGTTGGAAAGCAGTTTTTTTTTTGTTATCGTAAATTTATTTATTAAATTGTAAGTTTAACTGTTTCAATTTTCGTAAAAAAAAGATATTTTTTGTTGAGAATCGGATTATTCTTGTCAAAATTGATTTATTTTGCAATGTTTGATCTGTTGTGTTAATGCTGTTCAGAATAGATGTCATGAATAAAAATAAATGTTTGCGTTTTGCGAAAAATGTAAATATGTTACTCCTAGTTGGCCGGGAATCTGAAATCGTCCGCCGAATCGCCACCTTAATTACCTCTCGTCGATTTTTCGCATACACTCCAATGTGCCCAGAAACGCGTTTTCGTGACCCTTTAACCCCATTCTTCCTGAAGAAATTGACGCAATAAGAGTTTTTTTTCTCGACATTTGAAATCAGCATCCAAAACTATAAAAAATGACCAGAAAAATCCAGGAGATTCAAAAAATTAATTATGTAGGACAGTAATAGTTATATTATTTTTAAAAAACATTGTCAATTGAAAGACAATCATAAAAATTATATATTCGTATCGATAAATAAAGGTTTGCTGTTACTTCTAATAATAAGGCAATTGATATGAAGAGCTAATGTTTGATATTATTTTCTACATCTATGCCTAGGTAACGCCCTTTGTGCACTTACGCGAAAAGAAGAAAAACTTTTTCTCATAACAAAGAATGTTAAGTTAAATGACTTGAACAGCTGAAGTATATTTTAATACATAATGCCTCAAAATTTAAATCGGAAAACCCGAATACTTCGTTAGAGCGAGTTGAAGTTAGAGAATACGAATTTTTATGCTGTAAAAAAATCTTTTCTTCTTTTAATTATATCGAAAACGGAGAGAGTTTCACCTTTTTTCAATTATAGAAAAAGATGCCTGCTCGATTTAAAAGGTCGAGTTTTTTAAATTAAGATTCGATAATGTTTATAAAAACTGCCAGGGCCCGCCTGACTCCTCGAGAAATATTTTATACCTTGTTCTACGATCTGGCGGTTCAATTATACTCAGGGCTGCTACAGAAGTCCAGTTTCAATTTCTTGTACAACTATTAATTATTGCAAATAGATTTTCAAAAATATTGAATTAGAAAAAAACTCGAATTATATTTATTTTTATTAGCAACAAGAAAAAATCAGTTGACTCATTAAAAATTCGCGTTAACTACTAACTAAAAAGGTGCCAATGAACGAATTCAAAACATTTTTGTATGAATTCCATAAATTCCAGGTTGTCCCGAACTTTTGAAAATCTCCATGACATTACCAGACCTTATAGCAACGTCAATACTACAAACTTTGAACCGCTCTGTGACTATTACAACAAGAAGTGAAAAGAGTCAAATTAATTTGTTTACCGCATTTGAAAAGAGATTCAATGTAGGAAAAAGTAGGTTATTTCGAAGAAAGATAAAGAACTCAATTTCGTATATAACCGTCAACTTTATTAATATAACATACAATCTGTTAAATATTAAAATCTAGTAATCACGTTGTTACTCATGTAAATAAAAATAATTCTCTAATAGATCTAGAAGTATAATTAATCTATGAAATTCACGATCAGTTGCCCATGACAGTGAGTAAATACTCAATAAAAAATGATAACGCACTCCCATTTTAGTAGACAAGTTTCCAAGCCAAATGGGAAATTGATTTAAGCTCAAAATAATAAAAAAGAAAATATCTCAATATAAAGAAAAAAATCAAAATCTTGCAAAATCAAAATTAATTACCGCACTGTTTGCGGGCATCTGAACCCGGTGCTAGACTAGATTTTTAAATAGAAACATTCCATTCACGTGCGAGAAGGGGTTCTCATAATTCAGAATCGGTTTCAAAAACTGGAATTGAATTATGGCCATCCGAATTAGTCTACAACGGTACAAATGGAAACTATTTGAAACCCCTTTTCACGAAAAAAATTCTAATCTTATTTTGTTCTGCATTCACTTTTGCCTTATTTCAATTCAACGACTTGAGATAGGCAGCATCAAATAAATCCAGCTCATTCGTGAGATAATTGGCCTTGTTTCTCAAGACCTTAGCACTTGTGGCTGCTTCTTCGAGGGTTCGAAGTGTTGTGGCTATTTTTTTTAGATCCATGTCCATCTCCGAGGTTGCTTCATCTACCAAGTGGCAAAGACGGGCAAATGTGCTCGAAAGCTCTCTGCAATTCGAAAGAATATTCATTAATTGAGAGAATTGCAGTAATTAAATAGACAGATTATAGATTAAATACAAAACAATGGATATTAAAATTTGAAATTCAATTGAATTTTTTTTTTATTATACTTACTGCTGGACTTGGTGACTGCAATTTGCAGAAGTGAGATCCACGATGAGTTTTAATTTTTTGGTTGCATGATCTACATATTGCCTCTTGAATTCTCGTTCTTTGGCAGTATTTGTCCAGGTTAATCTTTCGTAGAGATACAAAGCACCATATAATGCACCAGTAACTGCGATCAACCTCCACCCTACTGTTTTCAACATCTGCAATAAATAGAATATTGTGATTTGAGGACTACTAAAGCCGAGGCATTGACCACTTGACTGTTGAGTATAAAACATATTTGATAGATTTAGAAAGTTTTTAAAAGCTTTCGAAAATTTTACAAAAACTTCAAAGACACCTTAATATTATAAAAGCTTTTACAAATATTTCATAGAGACTTCAACATACTCTGAAGATTCTTAAGATTGGATGAAGGTTCAAGAAATTTTACTAGATTTTTTTAAAATTTTGCAAAGCTTTCCGAAGAATTCACAAAAAATTTTACAACGATTACAATAGATTCAAGAGATTTTACACCCATTTCAAAGATACAAAGAATATTCCAAAATATGAAGAAAAAGCCATTTAATAAAACTTCAAGCAAAAAAAAAGTTTCAACTTACAAATCCGGCGACAATTAATCCACCCATTGTGCCTTGCGAAGTTATCGAAGCAATCGCGACTCTTGAAGCTAGCGACCAATCATCTTGCCTGGTTGGAAAAGAGGTCACACTCGTAACGAACTTTGAAGAATCTATACTATCCGCAGGAGAAGCAATGTAAGGTGGGACCTGCAATTGATACAAGATTCAAAATAATGATCCACTCTGAATTATAGATTCACAATTTAAAACATTTAAAACTCAAAATCCATCAACTTACATCCTGTGGATAATTTGCAATTGCCACTCGTTGATTCTGTTTACCAGCAAACCTGCTAATCATAGCAGTAATGCCCCAGGAGAATCTGAATTCTAACTCCTCGTGGAAATCGGCGCAAAGATTATCGCAGTTGAGCCTATACAAAATTTCGAAGGGTTCTCTGCGAGGAAGAATGTTTAAGGACATTTGCTTTTTGTTGTCCGGGAGCAAAACTGACATTCGCTCAGTCATTTCACGTTTTGAATTTTCTATGTTCAAAGCCAATGCGGTACTGAGTCGTGCTCTTAGATTGGACCCTACACAATGAAGATAGAGGTAATATATTGAGGAAATTTACAATGAAAATTTAATTAAGATCTAGAAATAAGGATTTTTACCTAAGCCATTTTCCACGTGACCGTGAAGTTCGCGTTTGTAAACATTTAAAACCAAAGGTTCAGGATGGAAGGGAACGCTAAATTCATCGACAAGAGCCGAGAGTCTGCGTATTTCGTCGCTTAAAGCTTTCGAAACACGCTGTTCGACATCCTCGACCATGTGATGAATTTTATCTTTCATTTCCTGAGTTAATAACATAAGCTGTTGTTCCGTAAAATTTAGCTTATCATGAACTTCCTTTTTACTGTTCAGCTGCTCCGCTCGCATTTTCTGAGTCTGTTCGAGTATTTCGTCCAGCGTTTGTCGAATCTCCCTAAAAAATTCCATTATTCAGTATTTCATAGCTTAATAAACATATTTTTCATATAGAATTTTCTACCGACGTAGCAATGTGCTTTCCACGTTGCGAATGCTGTTCGAATTTCGTTTTCACTGCCGACTTTGAAATACACTCTTCGAATTTTCTTTCGAAGTCTTGAAACTCAAAGTAGCGATTTTGGAAACCTTCAGCAAGTGCACCATCTACAAAAAGAGTTACATTTGAGTTTTGAAATAGGAATATGCTATGAGAAGAAGTGATAATGGGTTCTCAAATATTTTAAAGAAACTTACTGTGCGCAGGATGGCCTCGTTGTTCCTCCAAACGAGCCAACAAAGTTTCTTTTGCAGAGATGAAGAAAACACGTTCTTCCGCGTCTTTCGGATTGTAGACTTTTAGTTCTTTAGTGAGAAAATCGATTGCACGTTCCTGATGCTGTGCTCTCACCTAAAAAAAATAATTTGAATAATTAAAACTATAAATTCTAGATTTATCACAAATTTTTCGCTGAATCAATATTAGTCTAAAGCAAAGCAGCATCAAACCTTTATTCCAAAAATCTCAAAATCATTCTTGATAAAGATCCATTGGAAAAGAATTCATATCAAATCTGAAATATTGTGCACGATTGCCCAAAAGCTAAGTTTGTGCATTGCCTTTGCAAAAAAGCTCGACTGATACTTACTTCCCTTTGTTCATCGACCAGCTAGGGATAAATTGTTCATCATGTTTATTTTAGAATTAAGGGACTGCTTTTACACGAAAGTATGGTTTTTACTCATGTTATTTCAAATCTTAAAAGCATTTGATTTAATTATGAACTATTAATGGATGAGAACCAACGTAAATATCAATATCAATACTAAGAGGAACCTTATCCTAATTAATGAACTAGTCTAATAAAATAAGAATGACTTAATTAAAAACAAGAAAATATTCTAAATTACCTCATCTAAAAATTCTGGTTCAGAAGCCGATGCATCCCATCGATTATTCAAAATAAAAATGTTCGGTTTCGACAGTTTCGTTGATACTTTGTGGAAGAAATTTTTCTCCTTAAATAAAAAATGTCAAATATTTGAATTTTTACTATAGAAAATGGCATTAGGCAGAAAACAAATTATATTCACAGGATTTTGAGGCAAAGTTTTGGATTTTCTTCATGATTGGTACATCGATAGTGTTTGACGCTAAAATATCAATTAGATCAAAAGTTTTGATCCATTAGAAAAAAGGCGATTTTTTCTTATAAGCGCTGTAACTCAACAACTAATGATCGGATCGAGACGTTTTTTTTAAATACGCGGGAAAACATGTACTTTAAACGTATGCGAATGATGAACCAAGTTATTCGTTGATTTAAAAGTTATGAAC
>WSXT02001534.1:0-13651 GCA_011762715.2 Neuroterus valhalla
TAACTATTTTATTCTTGATTAAGAATTGATTATTTTTCTTACTCATGCTTTCTGTTGAAAATTCGTACTTTTTCAAAGAAAATTAATTCTCTTCATTGGGATTCCTGTTTTGTCAAATTTCCGACTATTTTGGTAAAACTGAACTATTTTATTCTTGAATAGAAATTGTTTTTTTTTCTTATTCATGCTCTCTGTCGATAATTCGTACTTTTCGAAGGAAAATTAATTCTCTTGATTGCGAATGCATTTGTTTTGTTAAAACTTTGACTATTTTGGTGAAAATGTAACTATTTTATTCTTGATTAAGAATTGATTATTTTTCTTACTCATGCTTTCTGTTGAAAATTCGTACTTTTTCAAAAGAAAACAATTCTCTTCATTGGGAATTCCCGTTTTGTCAAATTCTCGACTATTTCGGTAAAACTGAACTATTTTATTCTTGAATAAAAAAATTTTTTTTTTCTTATTCATGCTCTCTGTCGATAATTCGTACTTTTCTAAGGAAAATTATTTCTCCTAATTGCGAATGCATTTATTTTGTTAAAACTTTGACTATTTTGGTGAAAATGTAACTATTATATTATTGATTAAAAATTGATTATTTTTCTTATTCATGCTTTCTGTTGAAAATTCGTACTTTTTCAAAAGAAAACAATTCTCTTAATTGGGAATTCCTCTGTTTTATTAAAATTTTGACTAATTTAGTGAAAATCAAACTATTTTATTAGTGATTTAAAAATTGTTTATTTTCTCATTCATGTTTTCTGTTAAAAATTCGTAATTTTTGAAAAAAAAATTTAATTCTCTTCATTGGGAATTCATCTGGTTCGTCAAAAGATTGACCATTTTGGTGGAAATCAAACTATTTTATTCTTGATTAAAAATTTTTTCTTATTATACATGCTTCCTGTTGAAAATTCGTACTCTTTGCAGAAAAATAAATTCTCCTATTTTAATATTGGTTTGTTTTGTTAAAAGTTTGACTTTTCTGGTGAATATTCAACTGTTCAGTAAAAAATTGCTTTATTATAGTTGAGGATTCAACCATTCTGATAAAACTTCTTTCCTTTTGTTCAATTGAACCTGTTTTAATCTCTAATCACAATGTTTTTGGTTGGAATATCAATTTTTAAATTTTTAATAAAAAATTTATCATCTTGGTTTTTCAATCAATCTCTTTGAATAGTAATTCCATCTTCCTCATGCAGTTAATAATGCAACTATTTGTTTCCAAATTAATCTTATGAAGTTTTATCAACCATATTTCATTAAAAATTGATCTCTCTCGGGGGAAAATTGATATCACTGATTAAGCAATTAAATGTTCACATTCATAGTTTTTTAATTTGAACATTCTTGATAAAATCCTTTCTACTTGTCTACCAAGACAAAAAAGGTTGAAAAGTTGCCCCCTTATTCAACTATTACAATCGTGTTTGAAAATATGAATGTTTTTTAAAAAAGTCACTTATTTTCTTAAAGAAAATGGAATATCTTGGTTGAACATTAATATTTCCGGGTTGAAAATATAACTGCTTTATGCAAAATTCATTTTTTGTCTTGAAAACTTCAAATTTAGAATGGAATGTCGTATTTTTCTTTTGAAATTTATCTCTTTTGTTTAAGAATTTATACTTCCTGGTAGCGATTCCATCTGAAATGCACGGTTTTATTGGAAATTTATATTTTTCAGTGCGAGAGTTAATTTTTTCTAACAAATTCATGTTTCTACTCTTGAAATTCAACTGTGTTGTTGATATTATGAAAGCTCATATTTCCAAAAACTTTATTAAGAATAATTTTCTCATTCCTAAAATATAATCTTCTTGGTTGTTAATTTGTATGTTTTGTTAAATTCCATCTTTTTGGTTGAAAGTGAAAATTTTCAAGTTAAAATTGGTCAAGTCCAGGCGACTTTGATCTCAAAAATAATGTCAGAATGATAAATTTTCATGAATCTTTTATAGAACAGTATCGAATTCTCCACAGATGCCATCCAAAAAAATACCCCAGAATCGAATCAGCTAATTTTAGTTTTCCGTAGAAAAGTAACGCTTGCACAATCTTTAGATGAGAGAATTTAAAAGCTCAACGCCCACTGGAGTCTTAACAAAACTTCGAAATTGATACATATTGACCTAAATAAAAAAAAAGTTTCCTGGATAAAAATGTTTTTGGATTAGAAGAATTGATTTTATTGAAATTCCGAATAAATTTTTTCGATGTTAGAAAAAAGCTTTAGAGGGGACTGTGAATTACAATGAGTAAATTATGATGAAATATTATGATAATAATTTTAACATAACGTGAAAAAAATTAATTAGCCAATATTTTAACCAAACTTGGTTGAGAATTCATCTCTGAAGGTAAGGAATGCAACGTAGCGCGCGGATTGCAGAACGACCTTAGCGCGTGGACTCAGGCAGTTTATTACGCGAGAAAGGGGGTTACGCATTGATATGGGCCGAGTTGTTTGGACAAATTATTCTAGAACAAGTTCCATCTAATCAAATCGACTCCTAGGAACGCTTGATTGCCTCTCTTGCCTACTAGACTGGCTGAGTCCACGCACTGAGATCGTTCTGCAATCCGTACGCTCAACTATTCTCTTGGGAATTTTCAACTCTTTTAAAGGAAATCGAATGATCGGATGAAAATTCAAAATGCAACTATGTTTAGTCGAACTTTATCCATTCTGTTCAAAAATCTGATAACTTGAATTGTATATCATCTCTCCAGGTTGGAAATTAACTTGTCTGTTTAAAATTCGCTACTTTAGATTGAGAATTCTATTGCCTTCCCGAAAATTCGTCTTTCCGGCTTGCTAGATTTTTCGTTGGAGTCCAATCTTTTCTCCGATTTCAAATGAAACTGCAAATCTATTTGATTGAAATTCATCCTTTTCTGTTTGACAAATTCGACTGGGTTACGTTGAATTCTCATATGTTTTATTTAAGAAATTGATTACTCGGTTGAAAATTCATCTTTGAAGGTAAGAAATGCAACGTAGCGTGCGGATTGCAGAACGAAGTTAGCGCGTGGACTCAGGAAGTTTATTACGTGAGAGAGGGGATAACGCATTGATCTGAGCCGAGTTGATTGGACGAATAATTCTTAAACAAGTTTCATCAAAACAAATCCACTTGTAGAAACGCTTTATCGCCTCTCTTGCCTACTAGACTGGCTGAGTCCACGCACTGAGGTTGTTCTGCAATCCATACGCTCAACTATTCTCTTGGGAATTTTTACTCTTTCGATCAAAATTGAATGATTTGATGAAAATTAAAAATGCAACTATATTTAGTCGAATCATATTTATTTCGTTTGAAAATCCGATAATTTGAATTGTAATTCATCTCCGAAGGTAGAAAATTCAACGAGTCTGTTGGAAATTCGCTCTTTTAGTTTGAGAATTCTATTGCCCTCCCAAAAATTCGTCTTTCCGGCTTGCTTGATTTTTATTTTGGTTCAATCTTTTCTCCGATGTTCCAACTACTTGTTTGCGAATGCTATTGTTTGGTTAAAAATTCTTTTATCTTGCTTGGCATTCAACTATTCAGTTGAAACTGCAAATCTGATTGATTGCAATTGATCTTTTTCTGTTTTAAAAATTTGGCTGCTTTAAGTTGAAATTTTGTATTTTTTATTAGAAAATTCGATTACTTTCATGGAAATTCATCTCTGAAGGTATGAAATTCATCTGAGCGTGCGGATTGCAGAACGACCCTAGCGCGTGGACTCGTCCAGATTGGGAGGCAAGAGAGGGGATAAGACATTGCTACGGGCCAAGTTGATTGGACCAATAATTTTCAAACAAGTTTCATCTAATCAACTCCACTCGTAGGAACGCTTTATCGCCTCTCTTGCCTACTAGACTAGCTGAGTCCACGCACTGAGGTCGTTTTGCAATCCATACGCTCAACTATTCTCTTGGAAATTTTCAACTCTTCCGATCAAAATTGAATGATTTTATGAAAATTCAAAATGCAACTATATTTAGTCGAATCATATTTATTTCGTTTGAAAATCCGATAATTTGAATTGTAATTCATCTCCGAAGGTAGAAAATTCAACGAGTCTGTTGGAAATTCGCTCTTTTAGTTTGAGAATTCTATTGCCCTCCCAAAAATTCGTCTTTCCGGCTTGCTTGATTTTTATTTTGGTTCAATCTTTTCTCCGATGTTCCAACTACTTGTTTGCGAATGCTATTGTTTGGTTAAAAATTCTTTTATCTTGCTTGGCATTCAACTATTCAGTTGAAACTGCAAATCTGATTGATTGCAATTGATCTTTTTCTGTTTTAAAAATTTGGCTGCTTTAAGTTGAAATTTTGTATTTTTTATTAGAAAATTCGATTACTTTCATGGAAATTCATCTCTGAAGGTATGAAATTCATCTGAGCGTGCGGATTGCAGAACGACCCTAGCGCGTGGACTCGTCCAGATTGGGAGGCAAGAGAGGGGATAAGACATTGCTACGGGCCAAGTTGATTGGACCAATAATTTTCAAACAAGTTTCATCTAATCAACTCCACTCGTAGGAACGCTTTATCGCCTACCTTGCGTACTAGACTAGCTGAGTCCACGCACTAAGGTCGTTCTGCCATCCGCACGCTCAACTATTTTCTCGAAAATTTTTACTTTTTTGATTGAAATGAAACGACCTGATGAAAATTAAAAATTCAACTCTGTTCAATCGAACTTCATTTATTTTGTTTGAAAATCCGATAATTTGGATTGTAATTCATCTCCGAAGGTAGAGAATTCATTTATTCAATGAAAATGCAACTTCTTCTGCTTGGGTTTCATTCAATTGTTTCCAAATCCGATTTTTTTGTTGAAAATCCATATCAAAGGGTTAAAAATCTAACTATCTGGGTAAATTTTCTCTCTTTTGTTTGAAATTAAACCATTTCATAAAAATGCGACTCTGTTTGAATTTTATGTTTTTTTTTTCTTGAGATTCGATTATTAAATTGAAAATTCGTCTTTGAAAGTTAGATATTCAACTATTCTACTAGAGATCTAACTTTCTTGGACAAAAATTCAACTGTTTCGTTAAAAATTCGTATTTTTAGCTTGAAAATTCTACTGTTCTCTCAAAAATCGATCATCTTAGTTTCCTTGGTTTTTGATGAAATTTGATCTTCTTCTTCGAAATGTAGAGTATTTGGTTGCGAATGCAAGTGTTTGGATGAAAATTATTTCTTTAATTTTGAATTCAGAGTTTCTTGTTCAAAATCCATCCTTCTATGAAAAAATTAAAAAGATTATAACATCCACAGAAGTAATAAAATTTACCCAATCGATAGAAATACAATTCGTTTCGCTTTGATTTTCTCGTCGATGATATTTTATTTGTTCTGTTTGAAAATTCATCTTTGGATGTCAAAAATTCAAATATGCAATAAAAATTCAACTTCGTTTGGATGAATTTCATTTGTTTCGTTTAAAAATTTATTTACGTGGTAATGAATTCATCTTTGTATGCTGAAATTGTAATTGCTTGTTCGAAAATTTCTCTCATTTGTTGAAATTTAAATATTTGGTAGGTATCAAAATTTGGTGAAATCCAATTTATTTGTTTATGAAATCGTTTATTCGTTTGAAAATCAATCTTTAAATGTTGGAAATTCAACTATTCAGTTGAAAAATGCCCTCTTCAGCTCAAAATTGAATCATTAGGTAAAAATGAAATTCTTTTTGGTGGAATTTTATTTGTTTCGAAGGATAATCAAATGGTCTGGTCAATAATTTATGTTTAGAGGTTGAAAATTCAAATATTTAATAAAATCGCGACTTTTCTTGATTATATTTTCTTTGTTTTGTTTGAAAATCCTATTATTTGGTTGAAAATTCGTCTTTGAATGTTGAAACTTCTGTTTTGCAATGATAATGCATTTCCTTTTTGTTGAATCTAATTTGTTTTGTTCAATTATTCCTTTAGGTGCTAAAAAATCACCTTTGTATACTGAACATTTAATCGCTTGGTGCAAAATTTCTCTGATTTGTTTGGAAATCAAATATTTGCTATTGATAAAAATTTGGTTAAATTCCATGTATTTTTTTCATAAATTCGTTTATTGATTTAAAAATTCATCTCTAAAGGATAATAATTAAACTATTTGGTATAAAAAATCTCTCTTCAGCTCAAAATTGAATCATTTGGTAGAAATTCAATTCCTTTTTGTTGAATTTAATTGGTTTTGTTTGATAATCAGATTGTTTGGTAAAGAATCCATGTTGACAGGTTGAAAATACAACTATTTCATAAAAATGTTACTCTTTTTATTATATTTTATTCGTACTGTTTGAAAATTTGATTTCTTGGTAAGAATTCATCTTTGGATGTTAAAAGTTCAATTATCCAATAAAAATGCAGATTCTTTTGGTTGAATTTCATTTGTTTTGTTGAAGAATTCATTTGGGTGGTAAAGAATTCATCTTCGTATGCTAAAATTGTAATTGCTTGGTTGAAAATTTCTCTGATTTGTTTGAAATTCAAATATTTCTTATTGATGAGAATTTGGTTGAGTTTCATGTATTTTTTTCATAAATTCGTTTATTTATTTTAAAAATCATCCTTAAAGGATGAAAATTAAACTATTTAGTATAAAAAATCTTTCCTAAGCTCAAAATTAAATCATTTGGTAGAAATTCAATTCTGTTTCGTTAAATTTCATTGGTTTCGTTTGATGATCAGATTTCTTGGTGAAAAATTCATAATCAAAGATTGAAAATTCAACTATTTAATAAAATTTCAACTATATATAATGCACCGCATTTGTTTAATTCGAAAATTCCATTATTTGATTGAAAATTCATTTTGGATGTTAAAAATTCAATTATTCAATAAAAATGCAAATTCTTTTGGTTGAATTTCATTTGTTTTGTTGAAAAATTCGTTCACATGGTAAAGAATTCATCTTTGTATGCTAAAATTGTGAATGCTTGGTTGACAATTTCTCTGATTTGTTCGAAATTTAAATACTTGGTAATTATCAAAATTTGGTTGAATTTTGTTTTCTTTTTCTATAAATTCGTTTATTCCTTTGAAAATTCATCTTCAAATGTTGCAAATTCAACTATGCGGTTGAAAAAATCTCTTTGCAGCTCAAAATTGAATCATTTTGAGAAAATGCAATTCTTTTTGGTTGAATTTCATTTCTTCCGTTCGATAATCAGATTTTTTGGTAAAAATTCATGGTCAAAGATTGAAAATTTAACTATTTAATAAAATTGCAACTATTTTATATTAAATCTTATTTGTTTAGTTCGAAAATTCCATTATTTGAATAAAAATTTATCTTTGCATGTTTAAAATTCAATTATCCAATAAGAATGCAACTTCTTATGGTTGAATTTAATTTGTTTTGTTGAAAAATTCGTTTATTTGTTTGAAAATTCATCTTCAAAGGTTGAAAATTCCACTTTTTAATAAAAATGCAACTTTTTTGTTCATATTTTATTTATTTCTTTGAAAAGTTCGTTTACCTATTTTTTTTCAAAATTCGTCTTTGCAGTTCAAAAATTGCCCAAAATTTTACCTATTTGGTTGCAAATTCACTTGTTCAGTTCAAGATATTTTTTTTGTTCTGCGTTTCAACTTTTTTGTTTATAATTTATCTTTAAAATTGATACATATACAAATATTGACCCAACGAATAAAAAAAAATGATTTCTGGGTAAAACATACATCTCGATTGAGAAATTGACTTGATTTGAATGACAATTTAATAATATTGATGGTCAGGAAGAGCCCTAATGGAAACTATAAATTATAAATTATAATAAACTATTCAACGCAGCAAAACATATGGATTAAATTTCTCTCAATTTTTTCCCGGTGTCACGCGAAGTGAACATTTAATTACGTTTGTAAGGCAGACGATGATTCACAAAAAAGAGAGAAAAAAAGAAGACTTGGAACCGGACCATCAGGCGAACCCGAAAAATGGCCCTGACATGTTGCCTCGCACTGGCGAAGAACTCTCTCTCCGTAAATGGCATGTTTGTGTCATTTTTTAAAATCCTTTCTCACCACCAGGATTTACGAAGCCATTTTTTTATTCTGATTGCAAATTAATGCAAATCTTCACCAAGAAAAGTGTGAAATTTTCGTTATCAAGAAATGCAAAGTGTGGGTAGATTATGTACAATTTGGGAGGATTATAACAATTTTTTTTCAATTTCGAAAGTTGAATTGGAAAAAATATATGTTATGTTCCCGCATCGACGATAAAGCTCAAAATAACAAATTATAGCAATCTTTTTCGAAATTTTCGAAATTTTTAATTGGGGAAAACCAAATTCGAATTTCGACAAACACATGTTTGGTGTTTGTCCAAATTTCGTTGTGGGATTCTCGGTTTTATATATTAATTTCCAGGAGTTTCAGATATAAAGCGATTTTTTTATTAATTTGGAACAAAATAAATTTCATGATATATAATAAGGATTCTCAAAATTAGAATTGACAACCGTAAAAAATTTTCTCAGCAGCAAACAGGAAAAAATCCAGGGAGATCAAATTGTTACTAGAGTGGAAAAAATAATTATCACATTTTGACTCTATTTAGTTGGAAATTATAATTATTTTATCAGAAATTCTTGTCTTTTGCTTGGAATTCAACTATGTTTATGGTTGAGACTGCAACTGTGTTTTTTTTAAATTTTATTTATTCTGTTCCAAAATTTAGATTTCCTGGCTGGAAATTCATCTTTGGAGGTTGAAAATTAAAGTATTTTTCTTCAAAATCCTCTCCCTTGCTTGAAACTCAACGTTTTTTATTAAAAAGGCAACTCTGTTTAGTTGAATTATATTTTCTTGTTTGAAAATTCATCTTTGAATGTAGAAAATGCAACCATTTTGTTGAAAATTCCTCCCTCCTGCTTGGAATTCAGCTATTTGTTACAAATGCAACTTTTTTCAGTGCAATTTCATTTGTTTTATTTGAACGAAGTATATTCCGTTCAAAACTCATCATGAATGGTGAAAAATGCGAGTATTAGGTTAAAAATTTTTCCGTTTTTCTGGAAATGTAACTGTTTGTCAGACATTTAAAACGCTATTCCGTTCCATTGAATTTTTTCTTGTTTGAAAATTCGATTGATTGAATGGAAATTCACATTTAAAGGTAGAAAATTCAAGTATTTTGTTGAAAATTGATCTTCCATGCTTGCAATTTAACTTTTTGGGGAGAAATGCAACTTTGAAAATTCGATTACTTGGTTGAGAATTCGGGTCCATATCCAATCATATATGGCAAGTCTTTTTGCGACAAGTCTCACCTGTGGGAAGTCTTTGTGCGGCAGGTAGACTTGTCGCAATTCAACTGTGTTCAGTTGAGTTTTATTTGTTTTGTTCCAAAAGTAGTAGGATTCGGAATGTGCATTTGAGGGAAAATAAATAGGCGGACGTTGAACCTTCGACACAGAAACTCTCATTCGTGTGGATATAGGAAATTCGAATTTATGGCTGCAATGAGCCAAAAATAAATTCTGAGTTACGTACTCTGTTTCAACTTTTATGTTTCAGTCAACATAAATTCAAGAAATTTTTCTTTCATATACAATAGCTTAGTCTGGCCATAGTTTAATGTCTCTCTTATAAAACTAAAGTTTTATACGTCTGGATTCTTGAGAAAGAATTTTCATCTTCCAGGTTGCATTCTGGAAAAAATAATTACAACAAAATAAGAAAATCTACTTCAGGAATGTGCCTAACAATAAAAAATGATTACTCTCAATGCAGGAGCATAAGTAATTCTCAATTCGGACCCTCACTTTGATTTTTTCCCCCGCACCGACTTCGAAATGACCTATACTTTTGCAAATAATTATTTTTGATTTCACTCTTAAATTCTTGTATCTAAGTAATTATCTAATTTATCTATCATTATAATATTTTCATTCAGTAGCTCTCATCTTCTTTTTCCTCTTAACCCTCTCCTTCTCTTCTTGCCTTCTTTTCCTAACTCTCTTTCATTCTTGACTCTCTGCTTCTCCTCTTTTCTTTAATATCTTCTCTTTTTCTCTTGAATCTTTTCTTCTCTCCTTCTATTCTCTTATTCCCTTCTATTTTCCTCTTCGCTCAACTCCCTTCTTCTCTTCTTCTCTTCTTTTCTTCTTCGCAACTAACCTCACGTCTCTTCTTCTCCTCCCCTCTTTTCCTCTTCATCTATCCTTCTCTTCTTCTAGTCTTCTCTTTTTCTCTCCTTCCATTCACTTCTTCTTCTCCTCTTCTCTTCTTCTTTTCTCTTGAATCTATTTGATTCTTGACTCTCTTCTTCTCCTTTTTCATTATTATTTTCTTCTCTTTTCCTCCTTATTCTTTTCTTCTCCTCTTCTTTCAACTCTCTTCTTCTCTTAACTCTTTCCTTCTCTTTACTCTATTTTCCCTTCTTCTCTTATTCTCTCCTTCTCCTCTTCTGCTATCCTTCTCTTCTTCCCTTATTCAGTGTTTTCTTCTTCTCTTCTTTACTTAACTCTCTTCCTCTCTTGACTTCCTTCTTCTCTTTTTCCCTGGATCCTCTTCTTCTCTTCCTCTAGTCGTCTCTTTTTCTCTTCTTTATACTCTCTTTTCTTATTGTCTAAACGCTCTTCTTCTATTGACTTTCTTCTTCTCTTCTCTTGACTCTCTTCCTCTCTTGACTTCCTTCTTCTCTTTTTCCCTTAATTCTCTTCTTCTCTCCCTCTAGTCGTCTCTTTTTCCCTTCTTTATACTTTCTTTTCTTATTATCTAAACGCTCTTCTTCTATTACCTTTCTTCTTCTCTTCCCTTAACTCTATTTTATTCTTGGCTCCCTTTTTCTTCTCTTTTCTTTATTACCTTCTTCTCTTGTCCTCCTAATTCTTTCCTTCTTTCCTTCTATTCTCCTTTTCCACTCTTCTCATTTTCTTCTCCTCTTCTCTCAACTCTCTTCTTCTCTTCTCTGCTCTTTCCTCTCTTCTTCACTGCTTCTCTTCTTCTCTTCTTTTCTTCTTCTCATCCAATCTTAACTCTTTTCTTCTCATATGCTCCTATCGCTCTTCTTCTATTAACTTTTTCTTCTCTTCTTTCATTTTGCTCTTCACTTTCCTCCTTTCTTCTCCTCTTTTCCTCTCCTCTCCTTCTTTTCTTTTTTCCTCAGCAATCTTCGTCTCTCCTTCTCTTTTTCTCTTCTTTTCTTCTCCACTTCTTCGCTTCTTCTTTTCCTAGGCTTCTCTTATTTTCTTGACGCTCTTTTTCTCTTCCCTTTTTTCTTTTCTTCTTTCTCAAGTCTCTACTTCTCTCCTACTCTTTTTTTCTCTTTCTCTTAAGTCTCTCTTTTTTTATTTTCTCCTTTCCTTTCACTGAACACTTTCCTTTCATTATGCTCTTCTTCTCGTTACTATCTTTCTCTCTTCTTCCCTGGAGTCTCTTCTGCTCTTATTTCCTAACTCTCTACTTTTCTTCTTCTCTTCACTTCTCCTCCTCTGCTTCCCTTTTTCTCTCCTTCTCGTATTATCTCAACTCACCTCCTCTCTTCTTTTCTCCTTCTCTCCTTCGTAAGAAGCTCACGCTTCTTTATAAGGAGATTACGCTCCAATCGTGTAGTCTAACGCACACACAGTATTCATTTTATACTCAAATTTTCGAAATGGAAAAATTTGAAGAGGATAGTAATTAAAATTTCATAATTCGAAATCGAAATCATTCAAAACTACACTATTCCAAACAGAAACCTATTGGGATTGGATAAGATTCGTTCAAACTAAATTTGGAATGATAAAATTCAAAAGAAATATTTATTCAAAAACTTTTAAAATTCGAAGTAAGCAAACGCATAATTCAAATTTCGAATTGACTAATTTCAAACCAGAAGCTTTCAGGGGTTAATAATTTCATATCCGAATTTGTAAAATAGGACAATTTGGAAAATTAAAAAATTTCAAATGGAAAACTTCTAAAATTAGAATAATGCATTAATCATAAAATGTTTGGAATTCAGCAATTTAAAATTTTGAAACAGATTGTTTTTGGAGTTAAAAGATTTCAAAATTCTTTTAAATAGAAGCGTTAAGAATCGAACAATGATTAATAAAAAGGTCTGGAAAATTAGACAATTTCATCTTTCAAAAACTTTGAAATTATAGAAAATGAATGAGTTTGAATTTAAATCGGTCAAAGATGAAAATTGAATAATTCGAATTATGAAAAAGGTCCCTATTCATAAGTTTTAATTTTTAACTTTGAAAATAGGACAGTTTATTCTGTCCAGTTTGATATTTCCAGTTCGAAATTTCGAAAGTTTAAATTTAGGTCATTAAGAAAAATTAAAATTCTTGAATTGACTTTGGGATTATAACATCTTGGGTGATATTTTACTGTTAACGACTAAGATGAGAAAATAATATTTCTTTTATTTAAACATTTTTCCAAATGATAACGGCCATGACACTCTCAAAAAACCAGTCCCCGTCCGATTACTGAATTATGCAACGTCGGTCGCGGTCAGAACTTGGATAGGTGACCGTTCTAGAATATCGCGTCTTTTTGTGATGAGGATGTGAAAAAAAGTCCATTGAATCGAAAATTCTTCCTCCTAAGTAAAGGTTTTTCCGGAAAATGTCTTTGTCCCTTTCAAACCACAAAAAATGTATACAAAATACTCTATTTTCCACTCTAAAAGTTATTTTTTCTGATTTTTTTAGGGTGACCATGGAACTCAAGGATCTTATGGAGACTCTGGAAGAGCGGTATGTATGCAAATTTGGTTCTCTTTGTAGGTACTTCTCTGAAAAGTTGAAAATAATAATTAAGAAAAAGCCGGAGAATATTAAAGAATAAAAACAATTTGATCATAATAGTAGAATATTAACATTTATATAAAAATATAATGACGTCATATGAATAATATTAATATTAATAAAGAAGGTTTTTTCTTGTGTTTATTAATCTTTTGGAATTTTCGACGATTTTTATTGATTTGAATATTTAGGGAATGATCGGTCTTCCTGGAGTAAGAGGTCCAGATGGATTAGATGGTTGTAATGGAACGGACGGAAGACAAGGAGCACCTGGAATAACAGGTCAACATGGTCAAAGAGGTCCTCCAGGGCCTCTAGGAAATGCTGGTCCTGTGGGCGAACCTGGAGAGGGTGGTGTCAATTCATTGGGAATCAAAGGAATTCGTGGTGAATCTGGAACAGACGGACGACAGGTAATAACAATCATAAATTAAAAGGAAAAAAATTTAACATATTTTTCCTTTATTATCCTCCCCTCACCCTCCACTCACCCTCTTGACTTCTTACTTTCCCTCATCTTCCCCTACTTCTTCCACTTTTCCTCACTTACCATCGCTTACCCTCTCTTCCCCTTTCTCCCATTATTAATTTATCCTCATACTCTTCATTTTTCCCTATCACTACTTAATTACCAGCACTTACCCTCATGGTCCCTTACTCATCCTTATTTCCTCCTATTTCTCTCACTAGTCTTCAGTTACCATTGCTTACCCTTACTTCCCCTTATATACCCTTATTACTTCTCACTCCTCCCATTCACCTCCCCCCCCCCCCCCTCTTCCTTTCCCTCCCCTTCCCCCCCCCCCATTCTCCTCTCACACTCTTCTCTTTTTTACTTCTCCCCTCCCCCCCCCCCCCCCCCCCCCCCCTCCCCCCCCCCC
>WSXT02001556.1:0-15102 GCA_011762715.2 Neuroterus valhalla
GGAGATTTCATCAAATCCGCGAAAGTGAATTTTCACATAAAACCAATACTTTCTCATTCAGAATGAGAATGTAAAAAATTAATTTTGAACAAAATAGTTAATTTGTAACCATTTTGTAATTCATTCTCATCGGAAGAGATAAAAGAAGAAACAGAAATTTTCTACAGCAGACATGGATTTTCAAGCTAGAAAGATTTTTCAGTTTAGAATAATCTGAATTTTCAGCAAGTTTCAGAAATTCTGACAAAAAATAAAGAAGTCCCCACAAAACTGTTGAATTTTCGAAAGGAAAACTCCTGAGCAACAAGATAAATGAGAGTTATACGAATTCGTGGAATTTTGAATAAAAGAGTTTAATTTTCAACTGAAAAAGACTTTTCAGTGAAGCAGGCAACCAATTTCACTCAAATTTTCGAACTTTCAATAAAAACATCTTTTGATAGTCAAAGGATGAAAATGAGTTACACTACATTTTTTCATTTTCGAGGCAGAAAACGAACTCCCAAAAAAACAATCCGATTCTCAAAAAGGAAGAATAATATTTTTCAACAAAATTGTTCAATTTCCAACTGAAATAGAAATTTTGGAGGGAAAAAGAGATTTTCCAAAAAATAGAAAATGTTAACCCGAAAACATCAATTCTCAACAAAAAAACCAATTTATAGCCCAATATTTATTTGAAATCTGTACTATATACAGATCGGTTGAATTTTGGACAAAACAGTTGAATTCTAAACAAAATTTTTGAATTTTCAATCAAAAAGATAAATTATCTGAAAAACCTTTTAAGTTAAAGAAAAAATTAAAATTTCTACCAAAGGAGTTGAATTTGCTTGCAAAACAGACCAATTATCTACAAAGTAGTTGAATTTTTAATCCTTAAATACGAATATTTAACGAATCGCTATTCAAGATCCTTTAGAAAAAAGGCACTCCGCTGATTTCTAATACTTTTTTTTTCCTTTTTTTTCTACCATTAAGCCATAATTCCTTACAGTGTAAGCGTAACTCGTGAAGAGTTATATTTGGTTAAGTTGGATACACGGGAGGACCAGTCTCCCGCCAACATGCCAACAACACGCAGTATTTCCGAACGGTTACCCATCGAAGTACTAGCTGCGCCCAAAGGTGCTTAACTTCAGTGATTTGATGGGATCTGATTTTTCAAGCGTGGCATGGTCGTTGGCATTTGATGATGCAAAATGAAGCACAAACATTATTTACCTTTTATTTTGCATTTACCCGTATTTGGATTTACTTTACAAAAAGTAGCATTACAATAAATATTGAATTTTTATTGTTATTATCTTTATTATTTGTGGAATACATTATTGAAATGGGTAAATTCAATCAAAAATGAAACATTTTTCTGCACAATAGGAAAATCCTCAGTCAAAACAGATTAATTTTCAAAATTATGAATCTTCTTTGAAACCTAATCATTTTTAAAATAAAAACTTTACTCCTTATCAAATTTTAAATGTAAAATTTTGTCTTGATAAACCCGATTCTAGATAAACCACACCAATATCACCTGAAGCTGTTGAAAAATGATAAATGTTCTTCGAAGTATCATGTAATATTGTTCTTCTTCATTGGAAATAGCAATAGTTTTTGATAAAAACCCAAAATAGCATATAACAAAAAGAGTGTAAGAAATTGTAAATCTTCTCCAAAATCTAATGACTACTTGATAAGAACCAACTTCTGGTAAAAATGTTACCATGACCTCAACTTGTTCAAGAAGTCGAAATTTTTCCTAAAATCAATATCGATTTCTTCTGTGAAAACCGCTAGCATAACCTTAGAATATACAACAAGCTAAAATCATTTCAAAATTTAATCATAAGGTACAATAAAACGCCAACATCAAATTTCTTCAATTATTTTGAATCTTCTTTGGAATCTAATTTGTCGAATCGAAAACAGCAATATCCAATGAAAAACACTACAATGATCAATAGTTGTTGAAAGGTTCTAAATTTTGGTCAAGTTTTAATGATTTTTGTTCAAAAATAACAATTTCGGATATGTAACGCCAAAAACGTAAAATCATCAAAAACATATGATTCTTTTTGGCAATCCAATTATTTGTTCGAATAAAAATGTTTATTTTCAATGTCGATTTTCGGTATGAAACTCTAAGAAAACCGAAAAGCGCAGATTGTTAAAAAACTTTGTGTCTTTCAAAGTGTGAAACGCTGAAATAACTTGAAATTGGAGAAAATTAGGAATTTTTACGCTGATTTTTGTCAAAAAATGCTAACTTTTTTAGTGAATAAGAAGTAACTCAATGTATCATTTTCAGAAATCTGAAGCTACTTTTTTCATTGCTTCTTAAAATAAAAAACTAACTCAAAATATCTCGATTTGCACAAATAAAGACAGGAATCGCATATTCTTGAAAACTGTTGTTGATTATAGAGTATCTACGTAACAGTTTGGAGGTTGAATTACCTCGATATCTTGATAAGAACTGAAAAAATTATACTTATATATTTTTTAAATTGAAGTCAAAAATTGATTCACATTTTTAGGGCCGAAAAGAAGGTAATTTCGGTAACAAGCATTCTTTGACCAACGGTTATGGTTTCATGCTCTTATCCTTCAAAAATGCATTTTGAAAAATGAGAGATAAGATTTTTGGGTCAAACTATGAAAGATGAAAAAACGTGGCAAGAAAAAAATTGTCGACCTCAAAAAGTTCTATGAATTTGCTGCAGCTTTTTTTTTGATAAGATGCTCTGTTTTTTATTTGTTTCGCTTGTTGGACACCAGGAGAAATTCTTTTATTTGGTATGCCTAATACTCATTGAATTGGTTAACTTATATGGATCAGTTGTTGCGCCTATCATTGCTCAATATTCGAGTGAGACTCGTTAATGCATTCTAGGGACGTCGAATGCACCGTAATTTACGCGACTTTCTATTCTTCCCCACGTGTAAGATGTGCCTCGATATGCTCAGCCACTCGCGGCGTCTCCTAGATTTCATTATTATTATCATTATTATTATTATTATTATTATCATCATTAGCATTATGATAGTCATTATTATTTTAAACGTATGGTCGGAACTTGAATGTTTGAAAATTCAACGAGTGACGTGTTCTGAATCGAGCTCTTATGGGCTTTGGATAGTGCTAAGCTTCTAGAATGTTCTTCATGATGTTATAGAAGGCTCTAACGCAATAGTCACGAATCATGAATAATTTTTTAATTATTTACGCCAAATGTGTTTTTTACATTTGTGCAGTATTATTTCATGACGTCGCGTCATGAAGATGATTCTAGAAGCTCAGCACGGACATAAACCAACGCAGCTGTGGAACGTTCTCGATGTCGATAACATGTCAGTTACAGGAATTTTGAGTTACAAACGGCCTAACTTATCTACTCAAGACATTCTCTTGTGATTTTATTATAATTACACGAAGATTTTTTTGTGGAAGACGCAAAATTGAACTCCACGTTTTCCGGAATTCGTTGGATATAGTCAAATATTCGGTGATATTTGAGAATGTACATTTGTGATTCTGGAGTTTTCTGAAACCTTCTGGAATATTCCTGAATTTTCTATTCTGTAATGATGTACAACGATCGCGAATGTTCTGGATTGCTCTAGAATGTTCTTGGATTTTCTAGAAGGTCCTGGAATACTCTGGAGCATTCTGAAATGTTCGCAACATTACAAGAAGATTGCTTCATTTTTTAAATTTCACGACATTCCCCCCATCAAATTATTCAAAGTCCTGGATCAGGTGAGAACTAAAATTTTCCGAAAAATTTCCTGAGTTTTCTCTGACCGAAAATGTTCAAAGCCCAGGATTCGATTTTTTTATAACTGAAAATAAAAACTGATTATTCTCCACGATGTTTTATAGTTCCTATCATAGAAACTCTCCTACCTTCATACTTATTTCCGGAATCACTGAGTTTTCTCTTTTTTTCACTGACTAACAAAATTCTCTGACTTTTCCACGATACTCAGATTTCCCTGATTTGCGGTAATCCTGTCTAATTTGGTAGAATGTACTGTTAGAAACTGTTCCACGATTTCGAGGAATATTCAAGGATTTTCTAGAATTCTCCGGAATTTTCGAGATTATTTTAAAATTATGCAATGTTCTTCTAAAATCTTCCGGAATCTTTTAGAATCTTCTAGAAAGTTAAATAATTCTCTAGGGTATTCTGAAATGTCCTAGAAATTCCTCAAAAATTCTGAAATGTTCTCGAAATTTTCCTAGAGTATCGTAGAATGTTTGAGAATGTTCGAAAATATTCCTGAAGTTTCTAAGACATTCTGAATTTTTATATGGGTACTCTCAAATTGTCCAGGATTGTCTCTAAAAAATTAAATAAGTTGTATCCAAAGCATGAAACCTCCCAAAATAAAATTTTTTTTCTGTGTTATGTACTTCATAAGTACATAATACACCCGTATAACGTGTTATACGGGTTGCTCCGTTCTATAATTTGTTTTGCCCCGTTTTATAATTTGTTTTGCCCTACTTTATAATTTGTTTTGCCGCGGTATGGCTCAATGTGGAATAATGCATGTTGTCAAGGTTGGACCACTAATTTTTTTAACGAATATATTGCATCAAAAGTATAAAAAAAGATCGTTCAACTTCATATAAACCTTTCATCAAAGCGAAAAGACGAATTTTGATTGATGAACTGATCAAATATTATTAATTTACAAGGGGGATTCCAGATATAAGCGGAAAAACGAGTAGGAATAGCTTCTTGATGGTTTTTTCACTTTATTTTTATGTCAAATTGCGGGAAATTATTCGCAAATTAAAGAAATTCATTATCCTTATTCATAAAAGCTTTTTCTCAGTTTTTTGGGATGGTTCAACCTTGACTACATGGACCAACTTCGGCTAATTTTTTTGGCTAAAGTACCCGTTTTTTTATTTGAGTGAAATAAATTTGGTCCTGGGTCAAGAGATTAGTAATCGTTTAACCTTACTTTTTCCGACATTGAAGTGAAAAAATTGTTCATTCAACAAAAGATATGAACCCAAGTCAAAACTATGTCCAACCTTGACAATATTTGCCTAAAATTTATGAATCACCATTCTCCAATAAAAAATATTTTATTTGATCTGTTGAATAAGCAAGAGCTTTTTTTAATAAAAATTGGTTTTCATCTCATATTACTCAGTAGAACTGTAAATGATTGAATGAATTATCTGCTGATTGGATGCATTTTACTAACTGTGAGTTAATAGCATTTCTTACTTGCAGCTACAGTTGGAAATAGAACCGTACGCTAGTAAGCTTTATTTCATCAATTCAAATGCTTCATTAAAATTTGTGTGAAAATTCGTTCTTACATGCATCCAATTGGAAGTGAAATTCCGGGTATGCGATCGACTTCGATTAAGAACATATATTTCTTCGACATTTTACCTCTTACAAGTGTGATACCTTCAAACTTTCAAAGTTATTCTATGGAAGTAATTTCGAACAATTTTAATTTAAAAGTCCTCGAACTGCATATAACTTCGGAATGGAAAAATCCAATTTACCTCTCTCGTTGCTTGGCGAATTCTCGAACTCTCTAGGAATTTAATTTCGAATTTATGCCTAATTGATGATATTTTAAAAGTCCAATAGTTTCTTTAAAAATTAACATAATTTTGTTTAATTATCTCGATTAAATATTGTTTGAAGTTTTCAAATTATTTTTTGAAACCTTACGATTTCGGATTTTGTAACTGAGGAAAAATAAACATTTATAAACAGGGATGGGTATAGAAGGCTTGAAATCTGTGTGGAATTCTAATAATACAATTTTGAGGCAGGAGGTACAATTTTTCTCAGAAAGGGTCCACTACATAATTCATCTATTTTTGAATTTATTTTCCAAGCCAGCTTGTTTGATTCATGAATAGTCTCGGCATTTCATCTACGTCGATGAAAATGACCAAGAGTCCCTATTTTTACTTTATTATCAGAAACTTATTTTTCATTAATCAAATTATGGTCAACTTTACACCCAATATGATTTTTTTTTCACATTTCAATTCGAGCTCGTCCATTAGATATTTTAGTATATCTTTTGAAATCTGCAACTCCTGTCAATTAAATAAAAAACAAGAATCCAACGATCAAATTTGGACAAATACCTTTGAATATACCTATTAATAGAAAAAAGGTGAACAAAGATACAGGAAAGATAGAAGAGAAACCCAGGCTGTCACCCCCCCCCCCTCTCCTCTCCCCCCTCCTCTTTTGAGTTTTGACCTGCTGGCATATTTTTATACCTTGATAAGGGTGTTGGGTGAACCCCGAAACCTTGATAGATATTTCGAATATTTTTGTTTTGTGTTTTTTTTTTTTAGAAAAAAAAGACGCAAGAAAGAAAAAAAAAGAAAGAAGGGCATTTTGAGGCTGCTTTCTCTTGTATCTCCCTCTTTTTTTATTAATCGATATATTCAAAGGTGTTTGTACGAATTTGGTCGTTGAATTCTTGGTTTTTTATTTAATTGTCAGAAGTTGCAGATTTAAACTCGAATTTCGGACTCTAAAAAGAAATCCGATTTTGGTTTTTCTGCCGAATTTCAGAATTCTTGATTTTTATATTTTTTTGGTATGTATTGAAATTAATTCTGTTTAAATCATTGATTATGATTCGTTACAAATTCGAAAATAAAATAATGTTTTCCCATAACATAAATGAAAAAAGGCAGTTTCTGGTTAAGAACCAGAATTTATGTGTTGAAATGTGGATATTGTTGAGGCCATCATTTTTTTTCCGAAGTAATTATAAATGAACAAATATAGATCATGTTTAGGCTAATAATAACTTCTATAATAATGCGAACGACCTCGATAATAAAGTAGCCATTCATATGTCAGAGGTGAAGACGAACGAGTTCTAGAAATACGGCAATGTGGAAAGTTTCGGCTGAGCGTTTATTTTGCTGCCTTATAAAAAAATGTATGCATTCACATTTATCAATGTAGAATTACTTTCTGCACTGTTCGATATTTTTCATATTCATATCAGAAAGAATATGAGAAATGTTTTACTCAATTTTTGTTGTATCAATGATTTAATCAATTTTGACCTTATATAGTTTACTATATTCATTGTAAAACCTGCTTCAAAAATGTATAAAATCTCTTTTTAATATCATTGCGAATTCGTCTATGGAATGTCATAAACTCGTGATTTCTAATATTAAACCTTGACAGTCGAAGATATTCGTAACCTAAATAATTGAACAACATGAAGTTAGAGGTATTCGAAATGTACAAATTCAAAATGGGTTGATTCATCGAAATACTTGAATCTTTCTGGTAAAAAATGAGCATTTTTGTTAGAAAATCATATTCTTGGATTTGGAATCCGAATGGTTTTGCAGGTAGTCCATTTTTTTGGCTTTGAAATTCAGCAATGTTATTGAAAATCCATGTGATTTTTGAAAATCCACCTTATATAACAGAAAGATCATCTCCATGGTTGATAATTCATCATTTTAGTTAAAAACGCAGAGATGTTTGGTTGGGAATTCATATGTTACATTCTCATCATAATTAGAAGGTATTGGTTTTATTTTTCTTGAGGATCGAACAATTTTGAACAAAATTCGTTTTTTCTTGATGAAACTTTCTGTTCAATTCAAACTATATTCAGATGAAAGGGTAACTTTCGTGCTAAAAATTCATTTTTTTCGAAAAAAAATTATTTTAGATGAAATTTCATTGCTTCGAAACTGAACTGCTTTGAGGGAAATTCATTTTTTGGTTGGAGATTCATCAGTTTAGGTGGAAACTGAACTATTTCGTCGTTAATTTTTCTTTTATTTAAACATTCATTTTTTTATTGGAAATTCAACTTTTAGGTATAGTAGAATAGTCAGTTTATTTGGTTGAAAAATAAATTGCCTGTATTAATTTCAAATATTTGGTAGAAAAAGAACTTCTTCGTTCAAAAATCATATTCTTGAGTTACAATTCAATACAACACAACAAATTCAAAGTGAGGCTTTTTGGGAATTGTGTTGAATATTCATATTTTTTGTTGGATTCAACTGGTTGACAATTGATATTCTTATTTGAAAATCGATCTTTCTTAGTTATATTTAACTGTTTTCCATTCTGAATAAAAAATTTGCTTCGTTGAAATATCAACCATTTTACTTTTTGTTGAGAATTTATCTTTTTCGATTGGAAAATCCACCCCTCGGTTTGAAACAAAACTGCTTTGTGGGGAATTCTTTTTTTTTTCTTTCTTTTTTGAAGATTCATCATTTCAGTTGAGAACTGAACTATTTCGTTGTTAATTTTTTTTAAATTTAAAATTCATTTTTTCGTTGAAAATTCCACTATTATATTAGAATAGTCAATAATTTGGTTACAAACTAAACTGCTTATATTTAATTTAACTGTTTGGTAGAAAAGAACTTTTTCGTTGAAAAATCATATTCTTGAGTTACAATTTAATACAACACAACAAATTCAAAGTGATGCTTTATGGGGATTGTGTTAGAAATTCATATTTCTTGCTGGATTCAACTGCTATAAAATTGATATTTTTTATTGAAAATCAATCTTCCTCATCTAAATTCAACCATTATTTATTTTATTAAAAAAACATTTCTTTGTTGAAATATCAACCATTCGACTTTTTCTTGAGAATTTATCTTTTTCGATTGGAAAATCCACCCCTCGGTTTGAAACCAAAAATTCTTCATCTTTAGTTGAAGATTCATCATTTCAGTTGAAAAACGAACTATTTCATTGTTAATTTTAAAAAAATTTAAAACCCCTTCCTTCATTGAAAATTCAACTACTATAGTAGAATGGTTAATTATTTCGTTGAAATTTGAACTGCTCATTTTAAATTCAACTGTTTGGTAGAAAATGTACTTTACGTTGTAAAATAATATTCTTGAGTTAGAATTCAACACAAAACAACAAATTTAGAGTAATGCTTATCGGTAATTTTGCAAAAATTCATATTTTTTGCTGGATTCAACTGCTTGAAAATTAATATTTTCGATTGAAAATTGATATTTTTGATCAAAAATCGATCTTCCTCGCCAAAACTCAAACATTTATTATTTTAGTTAAAAAAAATGTATTTGTTAAAATATCAACCATTTGACTTTTTTGTTGAGATATTATCTTTTTTGATTGAAAAATCAATCCCTTCGTTTGAAACCAAACTTCTTTGTCCAAAAGTCTTCTTTTTTAGTTGGATATTCATCATTTCAGTTGAAAACCAAACTATTTCGTTGCTGATTCTTTTCTCAATATAAAATGCATTCTTTCGTTGAAAATTCAACTATTGTAGTAGAATAGTCAATTATTTGGTTGAAACCTAAACTGTTTATATTAAATACAACAATTTGGTACGAACAAAACTGTTTCGTTTAGAAATTATTTTCTTGAGTTACAATTCAATACAACACAACAAAGTCAAGGTGAGGCTTTTTGGGAATTGTGTTGAAAATTCGTATTTATTGCTGGATTCAACTGGTTGAAAATTTTTGGTTTGTTTGTTGAGAAGTTATTTTCAATGTGAAAATTACGCTCTCACATTTTTGGTTAAAAATTTCATTTTTACATTCTCATCATAATAAGAAGGTATTGGTTTTATGTAAAAATCGTATTTCGCAGAATTGATGAAATCTCCACGTTTTAAGACCTCCTGCTTCCATAAAAATAGCACGTAAAAAGTGAAACAATTTATCCATATTATTTTTTTCGATGAAAACAAAATTGTCGGAGTTATGGTATTTTCAAAATTCAACAATATAAAGAGAAATGAGAATTATGAGCCAAATAACGCAAGATTGAAAAGAAACTCACAGAGAAAAAATGTTTCTTCTTGGGAGCCCTGCAAGATCGTGAATAAAACTTTTTGAACTTTCTCAAAAAATCGGAAATTCCAATTTCAATCACACAAAAAATAATGGAGAAAAGAATTATCCATTTTTTGGTCAAAAAATGTAAGGTATGGGTAAGTATAAATGAACAAAAATTGTGGACCAAAAAAGATCTTCAAATTTGGTAAAATTAACTTTTCGATTTATACAAAACCATATAAAAAATGAAGATAATGAAGTTTTGGGTAATTGAAAATATCGGGAAATTTGTTATGATCTTTCCGGAAGGACGGGTAGTTTTTGTTCCAATCGTAAAAAATAAAATGAAACAGTAGAAAATTAAATTTCCAAAAAAACTACTCAACATATGGAAAAAATTGGGCAACGAAAATTTTCTACCGTTTCGGACAATCTTTAATCCAGTGCGCAGCGCGAGACCCGAGATGAGAATGTATTCGTTGAAGCCGGAGAAGCTTCAGCAAAAGATAATTCACACTTATCAAATTGAGGGGGAACTAGGGTCCAACAAAATTTTTTTTCCATGAATTTTTATGGAAATATTTCGAAAGTAAATTTATTCTGCACTGAGAAAAAAAACGTAGTCCAGCAGCGTCCGGAACGCACTGGTTACTGTCCAAGGGTTTTGACCTAAAGTAGACGACATTTGAGTTTCACAAGCTTTATATACGACTGTAGGGAGGTAAAAAGGCCGAGTGCGAGGCGAGTTCCGAAAGACTCGCGCGCGAAGCGCGCGATGAGAATGTGCCCGCGCAGCGGGTAGATTTTTTTACTTGACTATCATGTAAAAGAATCGACTTTTGTTCGAAGAGCAATTAATAGGTTAACTGATCAACTATCATGTTGGAGTTATCTTCCTTATTCAAAATCCAACTTTTTTATTGAAAAAGTTTGTTGGCTTCAAAAGTTAACCATTTGATTTAGAAGTTCATCAATTTTTTTTCAGATAGGCAACAAGAATGTTTCTCTCGATAAGAAGGTGACTGGAAGGTAGGTAGTCCATAATTGGTCAAGCTGTTTTTGGAAGGTCTCTAGCACTAGAGCAAAACATACCTTGCAAGCTTGCGTACTGCGTCGTCGGAACTGAGCGAGACCGTGGAGGGGGACATTGGAAAATTGGACCAACGTCGTTTCACTAGGAGCGTCACCGCTTTGACAGCTTACAATTCACGTTTAGCAGTATCATTTCAGAAAAATAACCTCTTGGACTCTCTATTTCTCAGATCTTTCAATTTCTTCCTCAATTTCCGGTTTTTTTAATAAGTTGACTATAAAAAAGAATATTTTCCCTTCTGAAGATAAAGCAGACAAAGTTAGGTTTCTGCTCGCGTGTATGTTTCAGATAGGGGCGGGAGATAAATACGAGCTCGAGCCTTGTGATAAAAGTTGGACAAACTTCGTTCGTACGTCCTAATGAAAACGTATGTGTAATGTTCGTTTAATTTTCCCGTGGCTTTTTGCACAAGACCGTATAATGTATTCCTCGTTGGCGAGAGGCGATATTATAAATTTTAGTTGAGTTAACGTTCTCTCGCTCCCTCGATAAGGATAAAAAGGATGGCAATGAAGGAAGAGAGGTATGAAGAAAATGAATAAAAAGGAAATGAAAATGGGATATCTTTCGTAGCAAATTTACTTTTTCAGGCAACTTCATACAGGAAAAATTGAACTTGAGGAAAAGGAAGGGGATGAGTTATTATAAAAATAGGAATGGGAATGAACCAGCCTAATGGATTCTCATCCCAAGCTTCACTTCGTTCATATTCAGGATTATCGGATGCGAGAGACATCGGAAAATTTTCATTTATTGGCACTCGACCAAATAAATTTCCGGGATTTCCATACATTAATATTATTTGATCCTACATTTGCGAACTCTCATTTCAGAGAATTTTACCGAAAGAATTGAAATGTGTGAGTTGAGTTTGTTTTACAATTGATTAAAATAAACTTTACCAACTATTATAAACATTTCATGAATTAATTTTTGAAATGAGTTTATCATATTATGATAAACTGTTTCAATTATTTTATATTCATATTCACAAACATAAAGGAACTCCATTTCGTATTCCACCCTCTATGAAACATATTTCCAACTCTATAATTATTCCAGTTCATCTTCAATCATTCACCCCTTTCACCCGTTTGAAAGTCAGCTATTAACTGCAATCTACATATTCCAGTGGATTTTCCTTCACCCCAACTGTACGAACATCAATTAAAATCGATTTTATCTTTCCCTCCATTTAAGTTCATCCTGAATTCAAAATGAGATATTTCGCTCTCTGATTCTCATTTGGAATATAGATTTATATTAATATTATGAGAAGTTTTACATATTCTGAAGAGTTACTTCAAAGAAAATAACGTTGAAAGCGGATAGTACCAAAGCGGACAGTAACCAAGCGGACATTTCGCCAATGCGCGTCAGTTGGCATACATAGTTCATATGGCCATAACTGTTTACGTTCAAGCACTCACGAAAATGGTCCAAGGCCGCTTATAGCCAAGCCCGAAACCTGAATATGTTCGAGATTCCAGTGTACTGGAAATATTGTAATTTTAAATTGGATTTATTTCAATTTAAATTCTATTCATTTCAATTTAAATTGGATAATGTCAAATGGAGTTATTTTAAATTCACTGATTAGCTCTTGCAACATACATTATTTATTATTCGTCTTCTTCCAATGAATGATTTACTTAATTTATTTCCTTCTCTTATCACTTCATCTCTATCTACTGACAATTTGCATAAATACAGTTCATTCACCCTCAATTTAAATAAAGCGAATTCACTCATTCTACTCTTCGTATTTTAATTACGTTAATTTACTTCAGACAAGTTGTTAAAAAGTTACCCATCGGATCCATTTTTGTTTATATTTCCCAATTATTCCTCACAAACTTCTCATGAAGCACTTTTTCCATATAAATTTTGCCGAAGTGTTATCAAATTTTATTCCATTTGCTAAAATACTTAAATATCAAAATAGACGCATAATTTCAGTTTCCAATCAATTCCATAAAAGAAATACGAATAAAATCTTAATTAAAAATGATACTCAAACGCAAATCTAGTTTGGAATCAAGTCCATTTTAATTGCAAAAGTTATTATTGGAACTGTTCATTTCTCTTACAAGAGAAGTTGAAATCTCGGTAGTGCAATGAAGTCAAGAATGGAGAGTAATTACTCTTGTAATTACTTATATAATTACTGTTTGACCAACCTTTTAAATTGTTTCTTTCTCACGATTTTTTATTCCTCAGAAAAAATTAGGAAAAATTCTCCCGTTTTTTACTAAAAGATTCTACAAAAAAACAACTTCCTAAAAAATATGAAACCTAAAGAGGTAATACTTACTACGCCGTTCTATGAAACGTAAAACAAACTCGTTCCTAAAAAGAAGAAAAAATTGCAATCACTCTTCTTGTCCAATATAGATCAGAACGAGATACCTGCAATTTTATCTAATTTTATATCTGCTAATGAAAGAGGAGAAATGCATAAATTCAACAATCGTAAAGATCACATCCGCGCGAAAACAATTACAGCCGTTCTTTCACTTCTTACTTAATAATTTCTCTCAATAACCATTTACCAAACTTTCTAATTCCAGTTCCGAGTTCGTTTTCGCCTTGGGGATCTCAGTTTTAAATCCGGATTCGTCCAGATATATTTTTGGTACCCAAAAAACCAATTTTCAGAACCTAAAAGTCATGTTTCGTCCCAACAGATCGTATAATGTGATTTCTCAGTTTTTTGCCGATATTGCGGTCAATTTTTGAGCTAGAAAAATTTTTGTACACAAATTGTTGAGTTTTTCAATCCCTGAAAAAATGGAATCGTTTCAGGAAAATTTGGCGCGAAATTCGAATTTTCACAGCGCTCTAGGAATTTCAGAATTTTTTTCACGAAAACGGCGATCGACACAACGCTAGAAAAAATATATATTGTTTTTTGTCACTTCACAAATATGTGTGAATTTCTTGAGATGTTTAAAGTCGGTGGAACGCACCCAAAAAAAATATGCACGCCGCGCGGGCACATTCTCGTCGCGCGCTACGCGCGTGGCTCGCTTCGCTCGCAAGTTTAAGCGCGCCTAGAGCACTTTTGTTAAAGATTCTCCGGCTTTAATGAATACATTCTTATCGCGTGTCTCGTGCTGCGCACTTAATCAAAGTTTGTCCAAAACGGTAGAGAAGTGTTGTTGCCTACTTTTTTCACACTTTGTGTAGTTTTTCTAGAAATTCAATTTTTAAATTTTTAATTTTATTTTTTGCGATTGGTAGAAAAACTACGCGTTCAATGGGAAAAGTTATGATGATCTTATAGATATTTTTCGGGTGAACAAGTTTTCTCTATCAATCTTCTGCGTTAGCCTCAGTCACTTTTTCAAAAATTTTATTATTTCATTTTTATAGCTATTTTCCTGGTAAAGGAATTGTGTCAATTTCACTTTTTGTAAGCTTGTGTCAATTGTCCAAAAGTTCATTTTTAATTCATTTTTTATAGGGCATAGTTTGACCAAAAAATGAATTTTTCTATTTTTCATTATTCTTTGTGCGACCAAAATTTGAATATTCGATTTTTCGAGAAATTTGGGTAAGTTGTCAAGATCATCCTGGAGGGCTCCTAAAAGTAACATTTTTTACTTCCAACTCTTCTTCATATCTTGCCTTGTTTGGCTAATAATTCTTATTTTCGTTTATATTTTTGAATTTTGAAGATGCCACAACTCCGGCAATTTTGTTTTTATCGAGAAAAATGATAAGGATAAATTGTTTCACCTTTTACGTACCACAAGAAATTGTACTTATAATGTTTGAGTCTTGAAAGAAAAGTCACCAAATTTTTTCAAACTTTCCCCCCTTTCTGATTTTTGATACAAAATAGCTGGTTAACGGACTTAACCTGTCTTTCTGGTCCCCTCAAGATGGGTGCCAAAGCCCGCTCGAATATGATCATTCTTTCGAAAGTTATCGATTTCACAGGTTATTACATTCTCATCCTGATGAGAAGGTATTGGTTTTATGTGAAAATCGACGTTAGCGGAATTTATGAAATCTCCAGGTTGTGAGACCTACTGATTCCGAAAAAGTAATTTTTACGTTGGTGTCTGTCTGTTGTTGTTGTTGTTGTTGTTGTCGTCGTCGTCGTCTGTATACTCCATAACTTTTGAAAGACTAATCGGATTGGATTGCCCTTTGGCATACATTTTGAGGGACC
>WSXT02001567.1:0-15102 GCA_011762715.2 Neuroterus valhalla
CACCCTCCCCTCAAAATCGGCTACGTAGTTTATGGACGAAACCTTAAGAAATATAAGATATTAAAATTTCCCCCAAGAATTTCAGGTCTACAATTTTCTGAGAATAATTCAATGGAAACAAATTAAAAAATCATTGCAATTCCAATTTTTACGATAACTCGTGAAAACCTTTGTACAATCTTCCTCTCATCTCGTTGACTCAACATACAACAGAGATCTTCCGAGGATCTACTTTCACCTGAAGCTTGGAAATCATCACTAATTTGACACCTCCTTTCTATTCGCGTAATCGGCCTGGACTGCTGATAATAGGAATTTGAGGAAGAAGTTGTTGTATGAGACGTCACAGAAGGTAAGCATCGATATGTACCAGGTGCATGGTCACCATCAACGTCGCCCGTACTCGAAGAGTCTTCACCATTAGACTTTTTAATTAAAAATAAGTCAGAATCAGATCCCTAAATATCCAAAGACTTTTAGTGTAAAAATTAATCAATTCTTACAATGGAAATAAACGATAACTGATCCACAAGGGCAGTTTCTCCAGACTTGGTTTCCATCCCAGTTTCAGAAACATGATCATCGAGATTAGGGTGGATTATTCCGCGTACAGATGATTTTTCTACGTGACCTCCACAATTTGCATCAGGTTCAAATGATTCGGCGTATATCGCTGGATTGATAAATCGAAATTCTGGTCGGGATCTTGAACTCTTTGACACAAGATCATAATCATTTTCGCAGACGTTATTTGGCGATTGAAAATTTAGATCAGATTGATTGATCTCACAAAAGGATAATGACTCTTCGACAGGTCTTAATGGCGACATAAGATCATTTTTGTGCGGAAAATTCTGTGCCGTTTTTGCTTTCCTTACAAGCTCCCAGCTGTCAAAGTCGCTGTCAGTGGCCATTCCACAGAATTTATTTTTAATACTACTACCTAAGGTTATTTTTATTGCACGTCACACACATTATCGTAGGAATCCTTTGTATGGCATTTCGATGCTGGTATTATGAAGATGTGAGCACCTTTAGATACGAATTTCGCTCCATTACATTCAAGGCTGTTTTTTTCTGATTTACTATCATTTACAAACAATGGAGAATCCTGGTTCTAGGACGTACCTTTGGTGTCCTCTACAAGCCCACGGAGGCAATTTTAATTCCGGTAAATCGAGGTTCAAATAAGTTCTACCTGTCTCATCGACGTTGAATTTTCCAACGCGATGATTAAAAATATGAATCCTGATTTAATTTCGAAGGTGGTTACTTGGATTTCCTATTTGACAGCCTGGGGAACTTTGAAAATCATAAAAAAAGAATATCGTTCGACATCGTCCTCTCGATATAATGTTTGAATATTTCGAAATTCTTCGTGCAGCGTATAAAATTTACAAACAGCATAGATAACTCAAAACATTCGAATCATCTTAATAAATTTTCAACATTTTTGAACACTTTATATCTAAAAATCTGTAAATTCTGTTAATCAATGAAAAACTCATTATTTTTATTCCTTTATTCAAATACTTAGAGTAAATTGTGCTTTTCTATGTATCACTTAAGCTTATTATAGAAAATGTTGAGATCTAGTTGTAGAATGGTCAATGCTCTGTGTAAGTAATCCCCCTTACTTCCGTTACATTGTTTTGTCTTGCAATTGATAAATATTCTTCGTTAAGTTCGTCAGGTTCTACCTTGTGGAAGTAGGTTTCTCGTTCTTGGTGAATGTAGTCGGTGTCATGAAAATTAAAATACAACCCAAGCACTATGTTCAGAGCTGCCGCATCGTATGCGTGACAACCGGAATATCGATACTGAGGCTTTTTGTTGAATCGACAGCCAGCAGACTGAGCTCCTGAAAATATAATTTATTTTAGAGACCTCAAAATTAGAAAGAAAAAGTGACTAACCCATATATCGGCAATTTTTCACAAATATTCAATGATTTTTAATTTCAGGAATGTTGACCAGGAACAACTTTGAATTATGTTTGTGGGAAATTACTGATAGGTGATTAATTAATCATTTGTTACTAATATTCATATATACTTATATATACAAACCTATCGGGCAAATGCAATCTCTAGTTAGCGCGCACTGAACCCAAGGCAGCATTACTTTTTCTCTGATTTCATTAGTGTTCCTAATAACTAAGTGCGATGCCCTAATCAATGGGAGAAAGAAGAAACTTTCCGTTGAGGTGTGAAAATATTCGTACATCTTTGGGTGAGTAAGAGAACTAATAGCGTGTCTAGTTGGCCAAGTTAAAATTCCAGATTTTGGTAAAAGATACTTGGAGATATCTGAAGAGTTCAATCGTACGTTTGAATCCATGTATAATATATTTCCTAATGTGTTCAGAGCTGTCTGTAATCGAAGAACGTCAAATTATTAACATTTGTTGGAAAAATTGATTCTTATGGAAAATTTTAACTTCTGTGTCAGAATAATTGCTAATTCAGGGTGGCGATTCGGCAAACGATTTCAAATTCCCAGTTCTTCACGGTCAAGTTTTTCAATTTTCCGGGTCAACTAGAAGTAACATTTATATTTGTCGCAAAAGGCAAACATTTATTTTTAGTCATGACGTTCATTCTAAACATCCTTTAACACATCAGATCAAACATTGCAATTCATCAATTTAGGATAATAAAAAAACGGATTTCAAACAGAATAGTTCATTTTTCAACCAATACGATAAATTTTCAAATGACATTATGAGTCTTCAACCAGAACAGTTAAATTTCAAGCCAAGAAGATAAATTTTCAACTAAAAAGATCAATATTCCACTGAAGCGCTTCAATTTTCAACCTAGAAGGTGAATATTCAAACGAGAAGATTAATTTCCAAGTAGAAAGAATCATTTTCAAAGGAAAAAAATAATGTTTCATCAAAATAGTTGAATTTTGAACTCAGAGAATCTTCAACGAAAAATGGAACAGTAAAATTTTTAGTTCAATTGGAATAGGTTAAATTTTCAGTTAAAAAATTACTCATAACAAAAAAACCCTACTTTAAAAAAAAACTAACTCAACCAATAGAAAAAAACTAACTTTAAAACAAATTATTATATTTGTACACAAAATGATGGAGCATCAAATAAAATTGTAACTGTTTAGCTGAAGTAGTTGAATTTTTAACCAGAAAGGCAAATTTTTAACTGAATTGTTTGGAAAAAAAATATTTTTCAACAAAATGGTTGAAATTTGAACTATAAAAACAAAAATTTCCATACAAAAATGGAATAGTGACATTTTTTGTGGAAAAAATAAATTTTAAACCAAACATAAGAGTTTTCAACTAGATGAATGTTCGACTAGAATGAAAAATGTTTAACTATTTAACTTAAATCCTTAACCGTAAAGAACAATTTCTGAAGAAGAATATTAACTTGCGAAGGAAAAGATAGTTTTCTACCAAAAAATCAATGTTTTAACAAAATGTATGAAGTTTCAACGGAATTATTGAATTTTCAAATCAAAAAGACAAATTTTCACCGAATTGTCGAATTTCCAACCAGAAAAGATCAATTTTCCACTAAAAATGGAACAGTTAAATTTTCAGTTGAAGAAATTGATTTTCAACCAAACTGATGAATTTTCAGGTTTAATGGTGAATCTTCAACGGGAATAGATGTATTTCAAGCAAAAAGATAAATTTTCAACCATAAAGATTAATTTCCTACAGAAAAGGTAAATTTGTCACGAATCACATAGATTCTCAAAGAAATAGTTTAATTTAAAATTAAAAATAAATGTTGAACTAAATACTTGCATTTTCCCCAAAAAAAAAAAACATGAATTGATTTTTAACAAAATAGTTACCACTTCAACCCGAGGTGAATTTTGGATCGAAATAATGCAATTTCAATCGAGAAATTTTATTTTCAACAAACAATTTTCAAAAAGAAGGTGATTTTTTAACTGTAAAAGGATGAATTTGCAATGAAAAATCTAAACAAGTTTTCTATCATAATTCAGAAATAAATGTTTTTCGGAATTAGTTCAAAAATTAGTTTAAAAAGTTTCCGTTCCATGAAAAAAATTGTCTCTTCCAAGTGTAATTATACTTCTCTACTGAAACTTCCTGCCATAAAATCAATTCTCTAATTATTTTCTGAAACTCCCTGTCCCAAGATAAAGACTTTTTTCTATAAAAAATTGCGGTAATAATTCTTTCTATATGTTTAGGCTATCATCAATTCGATTATCAAATTTGAGTCAGCTAAAAAAATCTCCTAGAGCAACAAATTTTTAAAACGTTTTTATTATAATGGAAGGAAATAAAAATTCTTCCTCTCATGAAGTATAGATATATTTAAATATTTTGGGAATCAGATTAAAGGAACGTTACATTCTTTGAGTCAAATGATAAGATATCTTCTCGATTCATAAAAAGAAAGTGGCTATTCCTCTTATTTTTTTGGGTAGAATTTTAATAGTTCTAGATTGAGTCAAGTAAATTCCCGGTTTTTAATTATATTTCCGGTCGTTTCCCGGTTTTCACGGTCACTAAAATTCCCGGTAATTTCCCGGTCAAGTCGCCACCCTTTAATTTCAAGAGTGGTATAAAATTTATGATAGGTACCTGAATCACTAAAGGTCTATAAACGTGCAGTCTATCGTCCTCAGCGTGAGCAGGAAAAGGACTCAAATCAAATTGAATCACATTGCATTTGCTAGAGTTGCAAACAGACCGCACAGCTTGCAGTGCGTCGTCGTTTAATCCAACACTATAAACAAGAATGCTATTGTTCGTCAAAAAATGAGAAATGTTTTTGACGAAGCCATAAATATTTTGCTCGTTGCCAGGCCTGAGTAAGGACACCACAGTAACATTCTGTGTTTTCGGAATCAGAGGTGTCGTGTTAGTTTGTCCATCAAGGCCGAGAAGCGCGAGGTATTTTGAGCCTGTAACCAAACGCTTTTCTTCGACATCCTTTAAGTTCTCCTGTGAATTAATAAAAAATATTGGTTGATACACTTGATGATCAATTTTTAATATTAAATTTTTGGAATGCAAAATATATTGTGGAGAAAAGCAGTATTTCGAGAAAATAAGGGAAATAAAAAACGATGATTCGTTGAAAAAAATTAAATATTTTAATATTTGTATTGTAAACCCCTATTCTTCAAATTTTTTAAAACATATACCAATCCAAACTTATTTCAAAAAGGCGCCGTGCAAGCCAACCCCAACGGTCTCTAGTGAGCGATTTGCGAACTACTAATATACTGGGATAAATAGTTGTTTACATTTTTCAGAAATGTAAAATTAATTTGAAGGACTTGATGGATAAAAATTAGGTTTCTCTTATTCCTATTATGATGTCAAAGCCTAAGCATGTTTGCTGCATTGCTGGATGCATAAATTCACGAGAAACGTCGAAAGATCTACGCTTTTATAAATTTCCTCCTCTGAATCACAACCGTACTTGGACATTCGAAAAGCGCCAAAAATGGATAAAAGCCGTAAGAAAACACGTCAAGTAAGTGCAATGAACAATTTCCCATAATAATTCTTAATGTCTAGATACACTTTATTAAGAGTTCATCCTCTTTCATTGACAATCTTTTATTCAATCATTCATAAAAAGCCTTCTGCTAGAAAGAAACCTAACCTGAAAATATTATGTTATTTAATGTTTTTTTTTGTTTTTTTTTTAAGCTGAAATAATTTAATTCCTTTCGTCCTCTCCCTGTAAAATATATTTTGTTGAGAAATAAAAAGAATTATCATTTACTAACTTCCCAACGTTTATTTATGCAATTAACTTCATATTCATAAATAATTAAATTGATTAATTTTTCATTATTTAAACAAAATTTCACTGATAAAAATGAATTTCTGCAGAATCATTTCCACGTCCTCTTCAATGTTATTATCTTATTTTAGTTCGAAATAGTGTTGTGTAAGACATCACATTTTGAATATTCGGAGCTACTAAATTTTACGTACCGGTGAAAATATTAAAATACTCGACAAAATTTTGAAAATTCTGGATTTCCGCTCACCGATAATATTCTTTGACTATTTTTTGACACCTCGATTTTACTTGAGCTGTGGCTACCCTGGAATACCTCCCATATGAAAGTTTCAAAATTCCACAATTCGAAACTCTATGCACAAATTTGGAAAAATCAGTCGAGAAAAGGCTGATTTTGATACTTTTAAATGAATCAGGCCACGACAACTGTTCCCATGAAATTTCGGTGATTTTTTGGAAAGTGACAACAATTGAAAAAATCTGTACATAATAGCATTACAAAAAAACATTTTGAACCATTTTCATTATTTTTCAAAATAATGATTTTTGCAACTTTTAATAGAAAAAATAATAACTTACGACTCGTTTGCAATAATCGAATGAAATTTGGTATGACAGTTTTGAAGAGTCTTTTCTTTCTGATAAGAATTTTTTCTGAATTAAATTTGCAAAATTATAATTCTTTCATAACAATTATTTTAACAAATTCGATTATTTATAACTTCTAGGCCTCCGATCATAGTGAAATTTTAACACAATGTAGTATGAACACTTTATTCCGTTCTCAAAGAAGAAAAAATTGGTAATTCTCACTCTGACAGTATTAAAAAAAAGTTTTTGTCGCGGGCGTCGCGTAACAATTGTCTCCGCGAACGGGGTGCTCGAAGCTACAAATGCGGCTGTTCATACTTATTTGTTTGTAATCTACGAAAAATTTTCGATGCACAGATATGCCAAAAAAGTGAATTTGTTTATAAAAATTGTTTACAACAATGACAAATGTTGTTTCATGGAACTCTCATGTGTAATATTTTTATTCTTCAGATGAAAATAAATATTTCCACAGAAAAGAAAAATTTTTGATGCACAGGTATGCCAAATAAGAGAATTTGTTTATAAATTTTTTTTGAACAATGACAAATGTAGTTTCGATGAACTCTAATGTGTGATATTCTTGTTCTTCAGATGAAAATAAATGATTCCCGAGAAGAGAAAAATTTTCGATGCACAGATATGCCAAATAAGTGAATTTGTTTCAAAAAATTGTTTGTAACAATGACAAAATTCATGTAAGTAATAAATTCGAAATCCGAAAATGCAACAGCTGACAGTTATATCCATTAATTTGTTTATAACAATTAACAAAATACAGGATATTTATTTACATATTTATCTACAAGTAATATTTTTATTCGAAAAAAGTAACTCTACTAATTCTACACCTTTGTAAAGAAATATTGATGAATGGGGCTAAGTAAATATCGCAAATATAACCAAATGCAGATTTCAAGTTGAATAACGAATAAATAAATAACAAATTTAAAAAACGTGCAACTCTACGTTGAAGTACGATCCTTCATGAGTATTTAAAGAAAAAAAGCTCTGATCCTTTGAAAATTGAGGTGTCGGCTGATTTTCGTCCCAAAAAAGTGCTTTTTTCCCCACTGTGCGCCGTTCAAGGCGACAATTATTGTTACGCGGCCCCCACGACAAAAACTTTTTTTTAATACTGTCAGAGTGAGAATTACCAATTTTTTCTTCTTCGAGAACGGAATAAAGTGTTCATACTACATTGAGTTAAATTTCACTACAATCGGAGGATTGGTCTGAATAATTGTTATGGAAAAATTATAATTTTGCAAATTTAATTTAGAAAAAATTCTAAGTTATTGATTTTCCGTCGTTAGTTATGTTTTTTTTGCAAAAATCATTATTTTTAAAAATAATGAAAACAGTGCAGTTTTTTGTCAAACGGTTCAATGTGTTTGTTTTGTAATGCTATCATGTACAGATTTTTCCAATTTATTGTTGTCACTTTTTAGAAAATCACCAAAATTTCATGGGCACAGTTGACGTGGCCTGACTCAAATGTTACTGATTAGTTTAAAGTCTGAATATGAAAAATTCCATGCATGCTTTCATCATTATTTTTTGTGCAGTATTTTGAAAGGAAAATCATACTTTTTAGGCGAGGTAGCAGTGAATGGGAGCCCAAAAAGAGTAATATAATATGCAGCGTTCATTTTGTCGGCGGAGCTAAATCAGAACATCCTCATAGTCCATCCTATCTTCCCACATTATTTCGAGGAGAAGACCCTTTCGAAGGAATATCTACTGCTCTCCTTAGTTCTAATTCGCAAATGGGAAGAATTATTGATGAAATCTTCGAAGAGCACTTCGAACCAATAATAAAAGTAGAGACTAAAGAAGAGAATAATGCAGCACAATCGAGTATTTTACAGGACTCATTGAAACGTAATCTACACACGATGATTGAAGCAGAAGACAGAAGTAAAATGGAATCTTGTGAAGAACAAGGTGAACCAAGAATAGTGATTAAAGAAGAAAAATTTGATGTGGCGCAGTCAAGTATCTTACAGGGAATTTTATCGGAACGTAAACGGCATTATCCTATACAAGAAAAATTATTGATTAATGTAAGAGAAAAGCTCAAAACACCCAAAAAAACAAAAAGTGTTGCAACTCAAACCTATATTGAATCTGTAACCTCGTCTCTTAATTGTTCTATATGCAACTTAAAAACGGAAAACGGTGTCAACAACGCTGAGGTACAAATCAATATCGCCACACTAGCACACCAACACACACAATGTAATATTGTTCCCGAAAGTATGATAAAACATCATGCAGCCTTTGCTCTGAATGCTCCACGAAACGAGAAATGCATAGGCTTTCATGGCATAAAATCAATTGACAGTGATGCTGGGTTGATAGATTTGTGCGGCGTAAACTTCGCTCTTTTTAATTCGCTTATGGGACATTTGAATCACTTGACCGGAAGTAAAATTACCAATAAGGATAAGCTCTTAATCTTTCTCATGAAGTTGAAACTTGGAGTTTCTTATTCAGCGCTCTCAATATTGTTTGGGGTGCATCGATGTACGATTTCTAGAACGTTCTTAAGCGTCTTAGAATGCTTAAACGAAGTTTTAGCTGATCATGTTTCCTGGCCAAGCAAAGAAGAAGTTAAAGATACATTTTCGCTAGCATTTAGAAGCAGGTATCCGCATTGCCGCGTTATATTAGACAGCTCGGAAATCAAAATTGAGGGACCTCATACTGTTGATAGAAAGGTAGAGACGTATTCGAATGACCAAAGTGCTTTTACTCTCAAATTTTTATTAGGATGTGCACCAAACGGGCTCATTACCTTCAAATCTCATTGTTACGACGGTAGATTAAAAGACAGTGATATTTTCAAGGACTGCGGATTAGTCGATTTGCTTGAAGCAGGCGATGTCGTTTTAGTCAACAAAGGACTCTCTGGGATAAAAAAAGACATTGAAAGTAAAGGTGCTATTTTCACATCGCCACCGTTTTTAACAGAGTCGGAACTCTCAGCTTCTGAAATGGAAGGAGCGTACAGGAATGCTTTCGTTAGAATACAGGTACAAAGATGTATAGAAAGAATAAGGATCTTTCATATTCTGTCGCTCATACCAGTTGAATTACTTCCACGTGTAGACGCGATCGTTCACGTTTGTTGTGCCCTTTTGAATATGCAAAAGAGACAAGAAACGAAGAAGGTTCAACTGTAAAACCCGTATATTTTTGTGAAGTATTATTTGTGAAATTTATATTTATTGTTAGGAATTTTTTATTGAATCATTAAACTAGTAAAATGATTTATTTTCCGTCAAGCCTTGACATTTTTATCTAAATATAAAAGTTTGTATAATACAGATGCTGACAGTTGTGCCAATTCGTCAAAATATAAAATATTTTTGTAGATCGAAGAAATCTGACTTCGAAATGTATTATTTAGTCTTGACTAGTAAAAATAAAATTTCCCAGAATTTTTTAACTGAAATTGATAATTCATCTTACAAATACAGGAGTTACGAATCTAGAGAGCATGAGAGAAGCAACGAAGTATTCCATGCTTTAATTTAACAATTTAACATAAGAGGGTCAAAATTTGATATTCCGAATTGAGTCCAAACAAATTATACGACTGCAAATTTCAAAATTGTTGTATTTAAAATTATTATGCTCTATACAATTCAAATTTTAACCATTTTCGGAATAAAATAGAACTGAACTAGATTTTTTTTTCATCTGATAAGTAAAAAAGCAGCTTTCCTAATCAATAATTATTTATCAGTTATTCTGTAACAATAATCTTACCTGGAAGCTTCGTATTTGTTTGTGAGTTTCTGTCACTAAAGTCTGGATGGATGGTCGTTGATTGCTGAAAGCGATAAAAACGATACTGCTCCCTACGATGCAAATAAGGAACAATAACAGACTTCTGGTACGCATCGCTCATCCTTTATTTAAATTTTATCAATACTTGATCATAATAATTTAACTTTTGCACGACGGTTTCAGGTTATGTTTTGTTAACAGTATAACCAGTATAACGTCTGTCCATTACTGAGTTTGGATCATTTTGATACAAACATATAAATTTTGTAGAGGGCTTTCTTTATCCCATTTTTCTCCTTTCAAACTGGTCGAAGATCGTCCACTGATTCATGAAAAAGCCTTTAAAATCCACTAAAAAAATATATTTGAAGGATTTGAAGCCATAAAAAACTGACAAGACGCAGATAACAACTTAGCAGACGATGCGAGGTACTTTTTCGTCCGCTAGATGATTTGCCCGCGAAATTCGAATCTAGAAGCCTAAAAAACCTTTATCAGCCTTACTAATTTTTCCAGAAGAAATGAAGTTTAATTTTTGGATCAATGTTCTAACACTCTGACAATTTCAAATTGGACTCAATTGAATCTAATAACGAATGCAGTTTAAATTTAATAAACTAATCGAACAATGTTATCGACCAACGGTAATAAAATGACAATTACACCTGTAAGGTTATGTCGCTACATGTTTTCTGGGGTTTTTGTAAGAGCACGAATAATGCGTATTTCTGTTTGTGCGTGAATAATTAGTTTTGCAGGTTGTTAACATTAAAATCACAGGCCAAAAACGTTCATTTGAGGTAAATATAATTCATTTTTAGTATAAATTGTTATTGTGGTTGCCAAATCAGTAAAAAATACAACAAAGAAATTGGAAACAAAACTTTTGTTCTGTGCATCACTTCCCTTCACAATATTATTTTATCTATATATTTTAAATTTAGTACATGAGATTAAACTTCTTGAGTGACTGTGTATAGCTTTGCTTAATTCGATTATGATTTTCTGAACATTAATTCATTCAGAAGCCAAAAAGACGGATCATACATAATTCTATTGCGTAAACAAAAAACCAGGTGATTATGAAAAACACGTGCCTTAAAAGATTGGTGTTATAACGTAACAAGAGTTTTTAATTTTTTTTTCTTGGACTCAATTTAACAACAATTATAATACATTGTGCTTCCCGAAATGATATGATTTCACATCCTAATCTTTCACTATTGTACAATGTTAAATTGAAAGAGCCTAATATTCAAACTATTTATATTTGAAACATTAAGAATTGAATAAATTAAAAAAAAAAAAACCTTAATGAATTATACAATTGTATATTTCAAGTGTATGAAATTAAACAATTTTTGTATTTTCAATAGAAAATCGAAGGCATATCACCTGAAAAGGTTAATTTTTTCCGACAAAAATTCAGCCATTCAAAATATTATTTTATATTCCAGTTTATACCCCTTGCACCCCTAAAAACAAAATAATGGGCTGAAGATGAAACTCTTCAAATTGATCGTGCACCAGAAGAACTTTAGTGGAGAGGACCTAATTATAAACCCGAAGGATTATCCTGGAATAAAAACTGGAGATGTTGTGGAAATTTATCATCCCGAAGATGAATTCAGTCGATTATTGCTGCAAGTCACTTCTTTTAAGGAGGACTTGCAAGGCCGCGAAACGATTAGCGTGGAAAATAATGTGGCAACAATGTTCCAGTTGAGAACATTTGCTGATGTTCATATGAACATAGTCAATCCTGATGATGTTGCTCTTGATTCCGTAGAACTAACTTTCAAGGATCAGTACATGGGCAGGAGTGAGATGTGGAGGCTTAAGAATAGTTTGGTAAAATTGTTTTCCGTTTATTTTGTACATAACCAGGGTGGTCACTGCAGGGTGGCGACTTGACCGGGAAACCGGGAATTTACTTGACTCAACGTAGACTGTTAATAATTCTACCACAAAAATACGAGAAATGACCGCTTTCTTTTTATGAATCAAAAAGAGATATTATCATTTGATTTAAAGAATGTAACGTTCCTTTAATATAATTCTAAAAACATTTAAATATATCTATACGTCATGAGAGGAAGAATTTTTTTTTTCCATTATAAGAAAAATGTTTGCAAATTTGTTGCTCTGTGAGATTTTTTTTAGCTGAATCAAATTTGATAATCAAACCTACAGAAGGAATTAGTACCTTCATTTTTTTTTTAAATTCTATTTATCACGTTTTGTTTGTTTTTCCTCATTTATTTGACTTCGGACAGGGTGTTTTAGAAAATAATTACAGTTTTTATTTCAGGGCAGGGACTTTCAGTGAAGATTTATAATTTCACTTGGAACAGGGGATTTTTTTACATGGAACGTGAACTTTTTAATATAATTATAATTCGGATTTAGACGAGACGGAATAAAAAAAATTGTTTCTCCAATTCGAAATTCGTCACGATTTTAAAGTTCCCTCTTCCTAATCTCAAATTAGGCAGGCTTGTTTACATTATTCATTGCAAATTCATCCTTTTTGAGTTGAAAAATTAACTACTTGTTTGAAATTTAAAGTTGTTTGTTAAAAATCAAATTTTTATGTTAAGGGGGTATTCTTATCTAGAAATTAAAAAGAAAAATCGATTTTTTTTCTTCATATTTTCGAAGATGAGACCTTTAAGAATATATCCTCTAAAGGAATTTTAAAATTTTCAATTATCTTCGGAGTTTCTGCCAATTCAGTGGCGCAGCGAGTAAACCGGTAATGCTCCTGACTCTAAACTTTAAACGCGTTTTCCTCGAAACTACTTTTTTCGGGACTGTTGTCATGATATCTCAAGATCTACTGAACCAATCCTCTTGAAATTAGCCTTGAGCCTTCTGCATGCCTTAATCTATCGCGCTAACCAGAAATAAACAAAAATTTTCAATTTTCACTATTTGAAAAAAGTTTTTCCAAGTCAAAAAAATAGTCGAAAAGTTACATCATATTTTAGATAGCCGCTATTTGCTGAAAATTTAATTTTTTCATTTTCTGAGATTAGCGCTATATAAGCATTCATTTGGATAGTTTTTGTTTGTTTGTTCATTTCCGATTACTGGGAGGGTCACAATCATGACAACCAGGGCGCGGCATTTTTTGAGAACCCCCACTTCATCAGCTTCTAACTTTTCGAATTTTTAATTTTTTTTTGTTTGTATTCTTCAATTGGCAATAAATATGTGGTAAAATAATGGCTCATCAAAATATTTCTTCATTTCCTTTTATAACACCCTATAAAATACTTAAATTTATTCTCCTAGACAAGAATATCCCCTTAAAGTTGCATTATTTCGATTCCAAATTCATCTCTGGTTGAAATTGTAACTACTTTGAAAAATCAATTCATCTTTTTTTTTGTGAAGAATTCAATAATTTAGTGGAACATTGATTTCTGAATCTGAAAATTGAAGTATTTCTTTGAGAATCCATGTACTTCATGGGAAGTTTGCCTTTTTTGTAGAAAATTATTCTTTATCGCCAAAATTTCATCTTCTGCTTCAAATGCATCTATTCATTTGAAGATACATCATTATATCTGAAAATTCATCAGTTTGGTTGAAAATCAATTACTTCAACTGAAAATTCAACTGTTTCATTTTTGGTGGAAAATTGATCTTTTCTGGTTCAAAATATTCGACATTTAGGTGAAAATTTGTCTTTTGGAATTGAAAATTCAATTCTTTCGTTGAAACTTTTGTAGAAAATTATCTTTTTCTTCGGAAGTTGATATTCTTCTTTAAAATTCTTCTTCACTGTTGAAAATTCAAGTTATACAGTCAAACATTTTTCATTTTTGTCGAACATTCATCTAGTTGAAAATTCTTATGTTTGGTTTAAAATTCCTTTTTCAAGCCAAAAATGTCACTGTTTCATTTTTGTTTGGAAATTTCTATTTTTATGGTTGGAATTTCAACCATTCCGTTGAAAAATTGAATTTTTTGGTTGAAAATTGTATTTTCCGGTTGAAAATTAATTTTTTGTCAAAAATGGATCTATTTTTTATAGTTGAATGTTTATAATTTCAGTTACACATCCGTCTTTCTGGTTTAAAATTCAACCACTTCAGTTGAAGATTTACAATTTCATTTGATTCTTCATCATTTTGTCTATAAATGTCATAATTTGTTTTACAGTTTCTTTGTTTGTTTGAAGACAGCTTTTTTTGTTGAAAGTTAGTTTTTTTTTGTAATAAGTAATTCTTTTCAACTAAAAAATCAACTTATCCTAATCGAAAATTTCATAGTTTCTTTTAAGAATCTATTTGTTTAGTTCAACATTGAGTTTTTCCTCAATTTATAATTTGAGTAATCATATTTTCGTCTAATTATATTCTTCAGTATAAGTTGTTCTTGTTCTGAAGTTAAGCTTTTCTGGTTGAAGATTTTTGTCATCGTAAATTGATTTTTTTAATTGTAAGTTTAACTGTTTCAATTTTTGTAAGAAAATGATATTCTTTTGTTGAAACTAGAAAATTAGAGTGTCCTTTTCAAAATTGATTTATTTCGCAATGTTTGATTTGTTGTGTTAAAGGATATTCAAAATGAACGTCATGAATAAAAATTAACGTTTGCGTTATGCGACAAATATAAATAATTTGCTTCTAGTTGACCAGGGAAATTGAAAAAATTAACCTTAAAGAACCAGAAAATGACCGGAAATTTGAAATCGTCCGCCGAATCGCCACCCTGTCTCTGGACTAAGAAACCTATAAATAACAGTGAAAGTATTCCTTGACCGCTGTTCTTTAAATTGGCTTTAGAAGTTTACAATCGATTTCAATCATGTTACGAATTGCAATTGTCCCATTTCGTTTTTATTACTATTGAAAAATGAGCAAAATATATATATATATATATATATATATATATTTAAATTAGAAATTCACCAAACATTGGCCACCCT